>APFE030598686.1:284380-315670 GCA_000404065.3 Pinus taeda
TACATGCCGAAGCATCCAATACCATGGACCGAAAACCATTGCATCCAAAACCATGGACTGAAAACCATAGGTAGGTTCGCCCAACCTAATATAGGGTCCAAAAAAAATTTTCCCAGGGCGCTGCCACCGACCCCGTACAGGGGGGCTACCTGCCCCCCTGTGACCCCCCCCGCTGTGCAATCGGCACAATGAAAAGGGGGATCGACCCCTCCTCTAACCCCCCGGTTCACTACGTAGGTTAGTCATGGAAAGAATATAACAGAGCCCAACATGATGTATATGTGGTGAGTACACTTTGAGGGGTCTACTCCCTTCATTTCCTTGTAACTCCAAGCGAAGGCTTCTAGGTTTTCTTTGAACATGTTGCATAGCTTTTCCTCTTCAAGAACAGAAAGAGATGGATTAATTTTCAAGGTTTTCTCTGGGCTGAATTCTATGGTTTTGACATAGAGTGGGCTAGAATTGGAAAAGCATAAGTTAATAGGATGGTTTTTCTGGGTTTACCTTATGCATTCTTCTAATGGTAACAAACTAGGATTTGGGCTTTGGAACAGGGGCTCAATAAAGTCATCCTCATCTTGTTGTCCTCCTCCTGTGTTTTCTTCTAAAGCATAAAGTTCAACAGAATAAACCTCATCTTCTTCCTCCTCCAACAATAAGGGTAAATCATGCTCTAAAGAAGGTTGAGCAGGAGGGTATAGGACTAACTTCTTAGACATATGCCCATTCTTGATGGTCATACTCCCAGCTCTGTAGCTAATGTAAGCATCGATTATGGCCAACCATGGCCTCCTAAGGATGAGAGGGTAACCAGTAATCTTAGCCTTAGGCTAGAGAACTAGAAAATCTACAAGGTATTCCCAGGAGTCAATGGAGACCATCACATCCTCCACAATTCTCTTAGGGGTGACTATGGAATATTCTGCAAGTTACAGAACTATTGTGGTCTTCCTCAATGACCCTTGGAGGTTGAGCTTGAGCATGGTGTCCTTAGTCATCACATTAATGGTAGCCCCAAGATCGATCAGAGTGTGTGGGACAATGGTGCGATTGACGTGCAAATCTACTACAGGGCTTCCAGGGTCCAAATATTCCAAACACAGTACCTACCCCAGCATTAAGTCGGACAACTACCTAATGACATTAATGGTAGGGGCATCCCTTTTTCTTCTTCCTGGATGTTTGAAGCATTTCTCCTTAATTAACTTATTGTAAATGGGAACATATTTTATTTCTTGTAGAAGTGGGATCTTTACACATAGGTTTTTCAATTCTCCCAGAAGTTTAGTTTCTTATGGGGTAGGCTGGAGTGGTTGGGCTAATCTCTCAGGAAAGGGTGGATTTACTTTAATGTTGCTTTCCTCTCTTTCTTCCTCGACCTCCCTATGTGGAGGGGGAGGTTGGCTATCCAGGAGTATTCTCCCAGATCATAGGTTATCTCCTGGATTTCTATAGCATAAGCTGGTTATGATGTCTCTCCATTGTATACTTGTTGAGCCTGCCTATTGTTTGAGTTTAGATTTGGCTGTGCAGGCATTTTGGGTTGCTTGGGTGGAGTAGAGTGTAGGAGTTGTGGTTGGGCAGATGGTGGAGGCAATAAAGTTGGAGTATTGTTGTATTGGGGCCTCCACCCCTAAACTGGTGTATTACACTAAGGTTGTGGCATAGCGTAAGGTTTGAAATGATTGGTTGGCTGGTTGGGAATGAGACTAAGAAGCATAGGACTAAGGATGGAGTGTAGAGCAGCAAGGATGAGCACGGGGTCCCCAAGAAGTTAAAACTGTGTTTTGGTTGGGGTTGTAATATGCATGGGATAACCTTTGCATGCCCTGCTGGTATGGTCTACCAGGAGGTCTCCTTTGGTTTATGTAGCAAGGCTTCTCAGTGACCCCTTTAGCTCCTTGATATACAACTTTGAGTCGTGGTAAAGAAAGGCACTTATTTGTGGAGTGGTTTTCTTCATGGATTGAGCAAATTTCAATACAGTTCAATGGACATTCGTTCCTAGGATGCCTCCTGGTGCATCTAGGACAAAAGATGGCCAAGGCTCTCTCTTCTCCTTCTTGCTTCCTTTTGATGTTCATGGTGTCCAATTGTAAGGCAAGGGTTTTAAACATCTCACTTTTGAAATTTTCCAGCATATTTCCAATTTCACCCTTGATGGATGAGTTGGACGATGATGTATTGGCCATAGGTTGACTACCCCTACCCTTTTTCCTGGCTGCCCTAGAAATGTTTCTAAATGTAGTCTTGATATCCTCATAAGGTAATTGGTAGATATCTCCTCCTGCTAACAAGTGTAAGGTATCCATAAGGTCTTCTCTTACTCCCCTGAGTAGGACCAACTTTAGTGATTGAAGGTCAAGTGTGCACCTGACCCTTTTGTAACTGATGTGGAATCTTTCTTCATAGTCTTCTAAGAATTCATCCTGGCCTATGGTCATCTTGAAAATTTCCCTTTTTGGTATCTGTTGTATCTCTGAGATGATAGTGGTCAGCTATCATGCCAGAGAATCTAAGATAATTGTTTTGGGGGTTTTGTTTTAATTTGGAGGACCAATGTATGAAACAAATGTAACACTGTAATGCCTAACCTTGTGAATAATATTAATATCAAAGTAGAGGGCTACTATAAAATTTCACATAGTGATATAGCTTGTATGGTGGCGATTAGAAATAGAGAAATAATATGATTATCATAGTTTTAAAATTGAAAATTAAATAATCATAAGTATGAAAACCTTTAAAATATGTTCAGAAGGTTTAAGAGAATATGCTTAAGCTTAGAAACGATGTTGATAATTTATTGATTCAGAGGGAATTAATTAAACAAACAGTCCATTAACTCATTCTCTTTATAGATTATCACTTCAGAAGCTTATAGGAATAGATCGAAACCTAATAATTCCTACCTAGTTATCTCTGTAAGACATAAGAATATGAAGAAAAACATAATTAGTAATACTGGAAAAACTTATAGGAAACACAAACTATGTAAAACAGAATTCAGATTCCTTTGCTTTGTATTAATGATCCATAAAAGTCAAGTACATCAAATGTTTATAACTGCTTCTTCAAGGGTGCAATGCTTAATAACTCGTGATGAGAGTTATTTATCCAACAGTAGAACTACAAAAATATCCTAAACTGTTTTTACAAAAATACATATTATAAAATCAAAATAACGACTGCTAATTGATCTGGCACTATTTTGATGTTGCACTGTTGGTGACTATTGCTGAAAAAACTAAAAAATGTTGAAGTTGGTTGGTTGTTCCTCCAAAAGCTTAATGTTGTTCGATTTTCACACTAGATGTCATATTTACTTATGAACATTCATCTGATACACTTTGACTTGTATTTCTTTATCTGTCTCCTTTGTTTAGTCTTTTACCATGAATGTTATGTCAACTTCTTTTATTTTTACCAGTCACAGTAATTCACATCATTTGGTATCTTTTGCTCTTATCCTACATTTATGTCTTTAGTAAAAGTGAATTTCACTAATGAACTACTTTACTTCATGTGAAAATGTGATATGTTGTTGCTGATTTATCTCTGTTTTATCAGTTACTGCTGTGTAAATTATTTCTTCTGCTCTGTGTATAATTGTCTTTTCCTTCTGAATAAATTCTTTTGAGTAGATTTCTTTGCGAATCTTGGATTAAATAGGTTTTGGAACTTGCATCAAAACTGTTTATCCAAGCTTATGGCCTTCTAATCACCTGTAAAATAAAAGAATTTATTAATGAAAACACAGGTTGGTAGGGAGGTGATAATGGTTTCAGGGAACAAGAAAGTCTGTGGACAGATTCTGGAGTGTGTTCGGTAGGTAAACAATGGTGAAATTGGGTTGCAGATGCTCGTGGAGGTGAAGAAAGGCTTAGGTGTATTTGAGTGAAAACACAAGAGAAAAGAGTGAAAACGAGGGTCTTTGGCGTTTTAACGGGTAACAGATAGAATTGGCAAGGAATTTCATAATGAACAGTGGATGGTTTCGGCCCACGCGGGGAAGCGGTATTAAGGTTCGTAGCACCGCTTTTGGCAGTCGAGTGGTTTTTCCATGAGAGCACGTGAGTTCATGTAAATCTACCATGTAACCAAAAGGGGCCCAAGCAAAACCATGAATCTCGCGTGCTCTCAGGAGGGTAAAGCTCAGAAAATAAATCAATGCGATATGGATGTGCACCGTCAGATCTTGGGGTGAAATATCTAACGACTGTCGCGGTGGAAATGCATGAAGGAAGATTAGCGGGGCTCGAGGGGGATAATTACAATGGATTTGTAATTAATTAATGAATAAAGTGGGTTAAAAATATAATGAACATATTTATGGAGTGGGACCAAGGTAAATACGACGGGGTTTGTTAACTGCACCAAAGGGCTGGGTTAAAAGGTTTTATATATCCGGAAAATGTGAATATCACGGAGATTTGTTACGTAATGTAGGGGTGCACACAAAACATAGAATCTAGGGGTTTTATGGGTTTTTTAGGCACATGGGGGAGTTAATTAAGTAATGTGGGGAATGATTTTTAAATGGAAATGTCTAGGGAAAAGTATTAAAATTAAGGAAAATAGGTTAAAATGAGGGGAAGGGTATTTTTTCAAGCGAAAAGGGTAATATTTCAAAAGAAAAGGGTTTCACACTAGGTAAAAGGGGTTTTTGGGTAGGGGAATGAGTTTGAAGGGTAATTTTCTAGGAAAACGCGTGAAACCAAAGGGCAAGGGTGAAAATGAAGTGAAAAATGGTATTTTCATAAGAAATGGTGGGATGATGGGAAATTAATATGTATGTAGTGGGGGGTGAAATGAAATGATGGGAAGTTAATCGAATCAGCTAGTGAACATCTTTTCACTTTCATAACTGCTCCTGCACACTGAAACACTGGATCAAGCATGATAAATGTGCTTATGCTTTAACAACCTTTTATTTTTACAACCTTTCTTCTACCTACCCTTTAGTTATCCTAACATTTTTGACTTATTTTTCAGAGTGCATTTAAGCTAGCAACCCAATATTTCTTTTCATGAATAATCTAACTCTATACCTTATTCTCTCTGTTGGCTCAGATTAAACTATTGAGCAAATTTTATTTTCTACTTTTGACAATCAATTTAAAACAAATCCAATTATGATTAAACTGTATAATTGGATTAAATAAACTAGTGTGGCATTTAAACAAACTGTACACAACTATTATTTTCAAAAGTGAAATAGAGTAAAAGTAGTGGCATTTAGATTTGCAACACTTTCATGGTTTATTGCTTTTTTCTTTTCTCTCTAACCTAACATTTTATTTTTTCCTTCATTTTTTATGGCATCTATTCTTACATTTTCTTTGATATGGATATATTTATCAAAATATTTCCTAACATTTTTATTCAATATTATGTTTGTCCATATCCTAGCTTAACATGTTTTTGAAAAATATTTTCATTTTTTGGACTAATTTATTTTAACTTACCACAGCCAAAAAATGTTACAACAGTATCCTTTGACCTACAGTAGTCCCGATATTTTTGTTGAAAGACTGTTGCATCTGAGCCCAAGTTGTGATGCTATCTCCAGGTAAAACCAAGAACCAACGCAATGATGCATCCTTGAGGGTAGATGGAAATAGTTTTAACTTTTTCTCATCATCTGTATAGTCATAGGTTCGTCATATAACAACAAACTCAAATAGGGAAGTGTCGAGTTCATCTGTGGTCAAGCCATGGAAATGAGGTAGGGTAGAGGGGCTTATGTTCTCTATCTTAGTGTCCTTGTTGGTTTCCTTGATGGGAAAGGCACCCTCGACTATCTCTCTATTCCCTTTTTCATTTTGGTTTTCAACCATTGGTTCAGTAGGAATGGGTTCCTCTTCTTCTTCTTCTTCCCCTGTAGGTTCTTCAAATATATCGGGTTTCTCACCTAAAGGTTCCTCCAGGTTCACAGCCACCAAAGAAGAGAGAAGGTTGGTTGTTGGATGCAGTGGGGGTTTTTGGAATATTTTTTCCTAAATTGTCCCTATTCCTACGAGGCATGAAAAGCACTATTTTTGGGTTGGTTTTTGTAGATTTTTTAAAGGCTAGAAAGTACTTTACAGAAATCAAATTGTATATTGAATGAAAATCACTAACAGAGTGAAAAAGCTACTTGCTGAATTGAAATTCTACTTGCAGAATGGAAGGAAAGTAGATAATGAAAAATGAAAGAAAAGAAGGTACTATATTACTTGTGCATAAATAAACTAATTGTATAAAATTAAAGACAAGAAATAGAAGAAAAGAAATTAGTAATCACATTCTACTCAGACACCTCCTTGGAAATAGCACCAAATAAGTGATGAGTGCTAGTATTGCAACAAGGATGCTACAACTCCTAGGCTACCAGCTTTACTTATCAACCCGGGGTTGGTACAAACTTCGAGGTGACAGTGTTATATGCACAAGTAAAAGTGAAGGTTCTACCTGTTGTCATTGTTCATTCGATGAGAGACCCCGGGGGTTACAAGCCACACTTCTATAGAGTCAGAAGAAGCTTGATTCTTTGATGGAAGAAGAGAAAATCTGTTCTAAGAGAGCTACTCTACTGCAGTAATGAAGAAACCAACATGTAATGCTAAATCACACCATATCCTAATTAACCATTTAAATAGCTATGCTAAGCAGAATTGCTAAATCAACACTAACCTAATGCTATTATCTAAGCTACATAAGTAAAGAGCATCAAACCATACTAATGTGTAAGCAAAAAAACTAAACTAAATCTATTTTCACCTTTTTTGGATTTTTAGGAAAAATCAATTATGCAAATTAACTGTTCTTATGGATGTGATAGGTGGATGAAAGGTGATTGAGGATGGCTAAAACATTTATGGAGTTTATGAATGGTGTGGAAGGGTCCTATGAGTTTTTTTTGTGACTTCCTAGAGGTTCCCCATCAATTCGGCCTCAAAACGTGTTGTTTTAGGAAAACCTATAGGATGTACTAGAAACCTGCATGATGATCCTGTAGGAATTACAAAAAACTATAGGTTATGAATGAGAGCTAACTGTGAGGTGTTGGAGGTGTTGGGAATCTTGGAAAATGCGTGTGATGAGTGAGATGGGGTGCTAGAAGGTCTAGGAACACTCATGAGTCAATATCCAAGATCAGAGATGGCTAGGTTCACTCAAGGTATCTAGGGGAATTTCAATAAAAAAAAATGACAAAAACTAGTGAGGGTGATGGAGGAGCAAGAGATGGTTAGGGTGGATGAAGTGGAAGGTGGCTACTGGTGATGAAGTCTAGGTATGATCCTGAGGTATCTATTGTGCTTAAAACATATG
Source organism: Pinus taeda (assembly GCA_000404065.3). Lineage (NCBI taxonomy): Eukaryota > Viridiplantae > Streptophyta > Pinopsida > Pinales > Pinaceae > Pinus > Pinus taeda. Next base: position 291,695 of record APFE030598686.1, read on the forward strand.
TGTTTCCCAAGCAGTATACAACAAGATACATTTTCATAAACTAGAAAAGAATGAATCAATTTCCTATATTATGCATGAAGAGAGTGCTAAAGGGAATGAAAGAATGAGTGAGATCTTATTGAATAAATGGAGTAATGGAAAAAAATGACAATGAAATGAACCAAATGCTGAATCAAGACAACAAACTACAAAGCTCATGCAAGAACTAGAAATATGTGTTTTTGGGGCTGCTAAAGGGTCTCTTCCTCAAGTCATGGTTCCAGAGGGAGGGAGTGAGGCCGAGACACCTGCTGACAACCTTATAGTGATCCTTTTTCTCCTTTCTAACCTATTAGTTGAAATAATTCACAAATGGAAGCAAACTAACATACAACAAATCTAATCTACATTGTTATAATGGAAATGCAACTACCTAAGCAAATGAACAATTATACCATGAATCTATGCTAAAATACATGTACAATAAAGAGGAGCCTTGGCTTCTAGGGTTGGTCCCTAACCCAATAGCTTCAACCCTCTGAGTTAACTCAGTGTTGGCTCAAAAAAAAACTCATTCTTATTATCAAAACAGTGGATTACATCAAAAACTGTCACAAGTCTTGCAGCTCGAAAATAGAGTAGAGTTTTAGAATAGAAAATATGACTCCTATTGAGGTCCTAGGCCTCTCTACTTATACATTTGAAGTCTCCAATGATTTCCTTAAAATTATGGAGGTTTGGCGCCAAAAATCAAGATAAACTGGTGCTTTATCTTTCACTTGCCCGTCTGCCTTCTAGTCCTCATGATTTGGCTATTTTCACTTCGAGATAATGGAGGAATATTCGAATTGAGGAGTAGGAAATGAGGAGGATTTACCTTCTATAATTCCTTTCCCTTGTCCCATTCGAGTTTTGACCAAGGACTTTGCCAAAATTCATTGCGTTTATCTTTTAATCCTACATTAAATGCACATTAGACTACAAAGCAAAATATCCAACTCTAACTCATCTCATAAACAAAAAATAATCAACAGTATGAAATAAGTTATAAGAATAGTTGGTTTGACTAAGCTATGAGGTGAATTAAGACCCATATAATTACCCAATGATGAGGCTCATCACCTAGTTGGCTTTCCATTACATATAAGTGTTCGTTTTCATGCATATTGTTCTCATAATTATTTTCCATGATATATGTTCATTGAGTTTAATTGTTTATCCCTTGTTTCTAAGAAAAGATGTGCCCATAAATTATGTAGCACTAGATAATAGGAAATATGAGAACCAACAACATATGATAAAAGTAGAAGGTAATTTTAATAACCAACTTATTTCTATAATAATTGAATTAGGAGCTAGTCCTACTTACATTGATTTAAAACTGGTTGAAAATTTTAATTTAAATAAAATTAAACATTGCAAAGTTTGGTTAGAAAAATTAACCATATGTGTAAATAGGAAAATTACAAATCTTGTCAAGCACTATATAATTGATTAGAATGGACTAAGTTTAAGGGTCGGGTTGAATTTAATTTCGTTGGGATCTTATGACTGTTTAATTGGCACATATAGGCTAGAGAAGAACCATGTGATTTTGGAATATGACAACAAGTCCTTTACTTGTATTTATGATGAGGGGAAATATAGTAAAGTTTAGGGACTCCCTAGGCTAATATCCACCAGAGAGATATCAGCTATGAAATTAAAGAATATTTTTAGAAAATGATGCTATATTTTTTAAACTCATTTGGAGGAAACCAAACAGGATCAACAAGCTAAATTGGAATATTACTTAGTATTGAAGGAATTTAATGATGAACTTACTAAGGTACCTAGATTATCTCCCAAGAGAGATACTGATTTCTCTATTGATCTGGTATTGAGAGTTGTACTAGTATTTAAAGAACCTTATGGAATCAATACTCCATAACTCAAATAATTTCATATGTAGTTGGAGTTATTAAAACAAAGATATATACACCCCATTGTATCACCATGGGGTGATCCGATTTTGTTTTTTTAAATAAAGTTGATACTTTGTGATTCTGTGTTTATTTCTAGAAATTAAATAAAGTTAACATTAAAAATAAATATATATTACTGTCGATTGATGATCTACTTGATCGACTCCATGGATCTGAGATATTTTCTAAAATTGACTTAAGATCAAGATATTAGTAGTTATGGATTAAAGAGGAGAATATCGACAAAATAACATTTCAAACTCTTTATGGACACTATGAGTTTGTAGTGGTGCCTTTTGGATTACCTAATTCACTAGGAACTTTTATGTGCTTAATGAATGATGTCATAAAAAATTATCTAGATAAGTTTGTTATTATTTTTCTAGATGATATAATAGTATATTCTAAATCCGAGGAACATGAGAAACATATGAGGTCACATATTTTTAGGTTATCTGAGAGCATCATTTGTATGCTAAGATGAGTAAATGCTCATTTTACCAGAGAAAAATCCATTACTCGGGTCACATTATTTTAGAATATGAAGTAGCTATGGACCCAGATACAAAAATGGCCAACACTGAAGAATGTTACATAAATTAGATCTTTTATGGGCCTAGTTGGTTATTATGTGATATTAATTGAAGGTTTTTCTAGGATAACATATCCTATTATATCATTACAGTGAAAGGGTGTAAAATTTGAATGGTCACCAAAGTGTGAAGAAGCCTATCAACATTTAAAGGATGTTTTTACTAGAGCTCTAGTATTAAAAATTGTAGATTGAGATGAGGATTTTCTCATATGCGCAAATACATGCAAAGAAGGATTTGAGGGGATTCTCATGTAAAATGGGTAGGTAATCTACTACGAGTCCATAAAATTGGAAGTGTAACAACCTTGGTAAAAAATCCATGTAATACAAGTCAATAAAGGCAAAGTAATAACCATGTTTGCATGACACATATTCCAAGATGAATGTTGGGAAAAACTTCCTAGTGTGGGCATTCATTTAGTTTATTATGGCTATGGAAATTGGAAAAGGAAATGACTAAGGATTTGGAAAGGAAAAGTGGCATTCTTTTATGAAAATAATGGAAATTAGGAGAAAAAGAAGATGAAAGGTCACAAGTTACATGTGAGGAGGAAAATGAAGGAAAATAATGAAAATGAAGAAAATAGATGCATCATTAATAAAAAATCTTCTGAGGATCAGTGGATGTATTTTGATCAGTTCATTTTTGGTGCCCTCATTCTATTATCTCTCTCTCTCACACTCTTGGACACTTAGAGTTTTCTTGGAGCACTCATGGAGGAGTGTGGAATATCTAGGCTTGGGAGTAAGAAGGCAAAGAAAGAGTAGGAAAGCATAAGAGGACATCAGGATCAACAACTACAATTGGTTTTTCTTGTAGGAATTGAGTTTCATGTATGATTTCCTTACTATTTTTTGCATGCATGACATATGCATGTGGTTTCTTGGTCATGATATATCATTGGCATGGAGAATTGCCTTGATTGACAATGATTTTGCCTAGCCTTTCCATTTCTAGGGTAGCCATGGTGTCCTGGGAGTCTTTCCCTTTCAATTTCTAGTGGGTTCTCATGTTCCTTTGGTTGTGGGTTGAGCTATTAGTTCCCAGAGCCTTGGCTTGACAAATGCTCTAGAGCCCTATAACAACATGGGTTGAGTTGTTACTCCTAGAGCCTTGGTTGGACAAATACTCTGGAGCCCTTGGTGGGTTGAGTTACTAGTCCTGGATCCTTGGTTGGAAAACTGATTTGGAGCCCTTAAACAAATGTGGGTTGATTTACTAGTCCTAGAGCCTTGGTTGGAACAAATGCTCTGGAGCCCTAGATAGCTTAGGTAGAGACCAATATGGTGACAGTTAGTGATGTCTGACCATGAGGTGGAATCATTGGTTGAGTATTATCACCAGAAAAATGATCATATAGCTGTAACCTACTATATGGATCAAAGTACATCATGTAGGGCCAATTTTACCATAGAATATTTTCTTTCACTATAATAAATTACTTAATAAACCACATATGTTAAGCTATTTCTGGTTAAACCCATAAAAAATAATTAAATAAATCATTATTTATTTAATTATCTTCTAGGAATAATTAATTAAACCATTTTTTAACTAATATTTGTTGTCATATTTGACCTAATCATGAGAAATAATTAGATCAATCATTTTTTTCTTGTTTTTCTCTAGGAATAATTAATTAATCATTATTTAGTTATTATTCCTTGTCAATTTTGACTAAATCCTCTAGAAATACCTTAAACAAATCATTATTTGTTTATTATTCCTTAACACATTCCTTGAGGTGATAAATAATTCATCTCATTTATTTATTATTTATAAATAAAAGTATTTAACCAATTTAAATACTTTTTCCCTCCAACCAAATATAATAAAATATTCCAAACGGTTAATTCTAGAATTTGGTTACTAATATTTTATTATTTTCCATTATTCGAGAATAACCTAATATTTTGTTATAAATTGGAGCGTTTTACATCCATTCTTCACTTTTGATCATTTTCATTATTGCACTCACTGTTGCAACTTTGATTATTATCATTGTCGCTTTCCAATTCTTTTCATTCTTGAGTTCCCATTTGATCTCTACACACATTTTTCTAGGTTTAAGCATTGTAGAGAGGAGAGACTCTACAGAGCTGAAGACATTAAGGATAGTCAAGAACCAATCCCATAGAGGGGGAATGGTAGCATCATTTGTTCCCTTCATAGGTGTAACATAATAAAATATATTCTTTATATCTAGTTTTCATTGGGACATTGGAGTTTTTTGTGCTTAATTCCTTATTTCATTTTGTTGTTTAACTATTTCTATTGCATAGATCAGAACTTTGATAGGTTTTGTTTCTATCATTCACTTGAGATCCACACTATTTTACAACCATTTTTACTGTTGAGGTTTTTTATCATCCACAGTCTAAAGTGGTTTCTTTTCGTACAATCCTGATAAGAATACCATATAATAGATGGTGACTCTGCTATGTTTTTTATTCTGATGCGAAAACTTGGGTGATCTTCAATTTTTAGCTTATGGTTTTTATTTTTTTAGTACCTTAATGTTGTTTACTAGCATTCTAACCCTAGTTCAGTCAAATTTCTAACTTCTAAAAGTTTTCTGGATATTTTTGTAGGTGAGAGGAACTAGCTGCACCAAAGGCGACAAATTTTTCCACAACTTTCTGCCCAAGAACTAAGGAGAAGAAATTACACTTTTCAGCCCCAACCTGTGATCTGGAGGACTAGAGTGCACTTTCTGGCCCAAAAAGTGAGATCTCCCTTAAAACAGGTTAGTACCTGCGATTTTAGGGTTTTCAGGAATTTTTCTGATCATTTTCTATGTTTTTCTGAGAGAATTCTATTGGGTTGGTTGACCACTGTCTTAGCCCGCTTAGGCCTTGATCTACTCTATTTTTCTAGTTAAAGTGGAATTTATCCCCCTCGGGCTTCTAGTATGCTTCCACCTTTGTAGGAGGAGTTTAGCTGAGTAAGAAGTTTGAGTTTTTGCAGAGCTTTAGGTGATACACTTCAAATTTGTACCTTTCCTTTTCAGATCTTTAAAGATAGGTTGTTTCCATCCAAAGTTACCTCTTGAACCTTGTTTGATCATTTGCCTTAGGGTGCCATTGTTTACCCTAGGTTTCACACCCATCGCCCTATCTTTTGAAACAATTGTTCTCACTGGTTTTTTGTTATTATTGCACCACTTTCAAGTAGCATAGTGTCATTTGATATCAGTCACATCGACGCTTAGATATATTGACCATTTTAGTGTGTTTTCAATTGATTTCACCACCAACCAACACAATGTTTGCAAACCCAGCTTGGGTGGGTTTAGATAATTAATTTACTATTTATTTTATGTTTTTTATTTCAATTTATTTACAGTATTTCAATAATCTTTTTATTTTTCTTTTTTCAAACACAATATGGGCTTAATTAATAAACACACCTATTTGCACACACAACCACACCTTAAGCGAAGGGAATTTGGTTAACACCACCAATCCAAGACTTAACTTAATTAATTTATCTCCCCAGCAGGGACAAAGACATTTTGTTTATCTCCCTTCACCATTTTCGTGTCACTTGGGTCTTGCAACCATTGTTCCACCAAGACGTTTGTCACAGATACTTTTAGTTCTTCATCCCTAGTTTTCGATTGGATGTATTACTCCTCCCCACATGGTTCGAGTTAGTCCTCCCCCGACTCCCCACATATACTTTTCTTCTGGTTCATTTGATTATGAGCCTTCTTCACCGCATACTATCATCATGTCAGTACCCACTACAGGTGTATGAAACCAACCTAGTGGTGGCTCTGATTCTATCACAATAGTCACATCTAGCAGAACTATTACAGGAACTATTTAAGCACCTCCTCTACTTCCTTTTATGGTCGGCCTAAGAAATTCATATTTCAACCAGTTGATAAATGACCCCATATACCACAATGCTAGTTGGTTAGCTACGCCGACCAAGCTTCCCTCTGACATTCCCAAGTTTGGATAATTCTAGAGAGGACCCCACTAACCACATCCTCTCCTTCTAGATGTGGTGTTCATATAATTCCATCACCGATGAGTCCATTCATCTTCAGTTGCTCTAATGCAGGCTCACTGGAGATGCCGCAAAGTGGTACATTGCCCAACCCTCTACTTCTCATTCTACTTTTGTGATGCTTGCTAAAGCTTTCCTTTCATATTTTCAGTTACCTCTCCAATACGACATTGGTACAGAGCTCTTGACCACATTTTTTCAGACCTCTGCCACCCATATTTCCAACCATATACAGGAATGGTGTAGAAGGAGGAGCATGTTCCATGCTCCTTCCTTCGAAGACCGTGTCTACCTCGATTGGTTTCTTAGGACTCTTTTAGCACCCATTGTGAAATATGTCACATCTCACTTTCCCTAGATAGAGGAAGAGACTCTCTAGACTGCTTTGAGGTATGAATTGATTTATTCTCAATCAAGTTATGTCTATACCATTATACTAGACCTCCCTTGTCCTAGTGGTGCCAATGCACCACGGGCATCTCACATTGTCGACGGTATCGTTGGAGCTATTTCACATCCTTCACCGTATACTCAGCAGAGTTATGACTATCCACAGGGGGCACCACCTCCTCCAACACTTATATCCCTCTTGCCAGTAATGTGTATTTAGGACAAATAAGATCTTATGCATTCACCCAACCACATTAGCAGATGTTGGGGCTAACTAGTTCTCAAATTGTCTACCAGGCCATTTCCCCTTCACCGTCTTACTCCTATGCACTATCGAGCACTCCAGCCCTTCAGGCATTAGCACCGCAACCTCCCATGCATCCTCCGCCCCAGCAATGACCACCCCCTTAGGGTCAAGTATATGCACAATAGAGTGCAAAAAATCCCCAAAATTTGAAGAAAAAGAATAAGGGGAAGGGTAACCAAGATAATCAACCTAATCAACCCCAAGGGAACCAGTGTAACACCAATAACCAGCAATAGGGTAATCATCCCAAGCAGGACAAGGTTGTTCATACGAATAAGCCTTGTGCATGTTGTGGTGTACATGGAAATTATTCTCATGAATGTCCCATCTTACCTCAGATGCGTCAAATGTGGGAAGCCCAAGCAACTTGTAGAGGTCAATCGCTCATGTAGCAATCACCTCAAAATCTTGTGCCATCTCAACTGGTCGTGCTTACGAATCCTTTCCCTCAACAAGGATTTGTTGCTACTCAACCTCGTCAATTTCAAGTAGCCCACCCTAACCAACCTTCTAGTCCTGGTGACTACCAGATTCTCAAAATGAATTCTGACTAGGTCAATACCTTCAATGTCAACTTGCAAACTCAGTCATGTCAATATGAGAAGCCATTGAATTCGTCCGCAACCTAGACCAAAACAAAAGATTCTACAGAGTCTCTTACTACATCAAATGGTCCTTTATAGATCCCTCAACCTAAGGTTGATTCAATTCCCAAGATCCCCAAAGGGCCATTGTGCCATAATGCAACTTCTGACCGAGCTTCCCACATGTATAGTATAGTAGATGAATTGGCACAATCACCTACCACCATGTCGATGTTGGAGTTCCTCCAGTCATGCCCATCTCAGAAGAAATCTCTATTAATGGATTTGGGTGCAGTAGATCCTTCATATGATCATTTCATTGTCTTTCTTGTTGATGCATTAGAACATCCTCCATTACCATCATCCGTTTATTTCCAGATACTCGTCCAGTTCCACAATGCCAACATCTCCCAATGCATTATTGATGAATGTGCATCCACCTGCATGATGTCTTATTCTATTTGGAAGAAAACCAAGTCACCTGAACTATCCCCATCCACCATCACTTTGCGTGCTTGGGACGGTCACCCCTCCCAGCCTCTCGGAATGTATTGCAATTGTCTAGTGACTGTTGTGGGCAACACTATTTCTATAGACATTGAGGTTATAGATGACCCTCTAAATTACAACATTCTATTGGGTCATAGTTACACTTATGTCATGTCAATCATCGCGTCTGCGGTTTTCTGCAATATGTGCTTTCTCCATGAAGGGAAGATTGTCACTATCGATTAGTTGATGTACTACGAGCCCTCATCCATGACCTCCCCTGAGCCCATTATCTCATCAATGTCTGACAAGAAGTCTTCCACCCCTCTCACCAATGTTTCTCTTGGAGTATACAAAGATTCCACCTTATTGGGTGATCTCCCTAGTCCTCTCCCTCCCATCTCTAAGCCCAACTCATCGAGTGTTTGCATGTTACAAGCATCACTGGCTGCTCAAAAGCAGTCTGATACTATTGTCAACAGTCAGTTCCACAGCACCCTGTTGTTGCGACTTCAGCTAAGCCATTAGGATCTACCCATCCAAGACCTCCTCCTTTTATGGGTGCCTCTCCTTTATTCCCACCAAGAACTCTTCCTTCAGGTATTAAGCATCCAAGAACCATTCCACCAGGACATTATCTTGCACGACATATACCTTTCTTATTTCCTCCTCCTGGAATATTTTATGTCCCTGTCATGGCTTCATTGAGTCTCCCTAATATGACGTTTGGGATCCTAGTCTAGTACATTGGTCCTCCAATGACCACTTCGCCTGTTTAGATCATACCATATCATGCTTTGACCTTAGTTCAACTGGTCCCTATGACCCCTGCCACTTCTCTAGTTCCACCGCAACCTCAACAAGAACCCACTCCTATTGCTAAAGCATCCAAGAAGGGGGGAAAATCCAAGAAGAAGGAAACTAAGGACAAGGCTCCCCAGGCACCTTTAGCTCCCAAGCCTCCAAAGTGGACCTCTCCATGTGATCTGAGTGATGTTGTTGGGCATGCCACCAATAACTATCCTGAACTTCCTTGCCTCAAACCCTTGGTCAACGATACGTTTCCTAAATCTAACATATCTGAGGTCGGGTGGAATGTGGAAGTATCGAACCTAGTTGAACTTTGCATTCATCAATAAGAGCTCTCTTTATCCTTGGTATTTTTTGGGTAGATATACTTGTTTCTATGTGGCTTAAATGGTTGTTATACCCTTGATATTTTTGTTGGTTATATGCTGGTTGTGAATAAGTTTTATGACAACAATAATGTATGGATCTCATCATGTTTTGGTTAATCAATAAATGTATAATGAATATATGGCTTATTAGATGGTAATCCCATTATTATGATAACGCATCAATGTTTCTTAGTGATTCTCAGATAAGTATGAGACCCCTATGCTCAGATATGTTGTTTAAATTTGTAGAATGCATGTTTGTGTTTGATGAAATTCTTGTCATAGCTAGTGGGGGTCCATTCAATTCCTTATTCAAGTATTTGTATTTGTATCAATGTTTTGAGGTTACATTTCATTTCTTCAAGTTTCATGGAGTTCTAAGTAGTGGTCTGAGTCCTAGCCCTGAAAAAGTGGCACAAATCGAGAGTTGCTGGCACAAAACCACCTGGAAAAGTCCCCAGTTGTATGCATTAATTGTTGTGGAATGACTAGAGGGTCCCAATTGCATGAATTCCCATGAAAAGGAAGAGATTGAGGCTTTAAGGTAGAAAATTCTAGTTTTCCTCAGGGGTTAGTCACCTGGATGGGTTGAAAGGCTCTTAGGGGTTTTGTTGCATGTTTAAAAGGTCAAGTTGTCTGCATTTCGTCAATTCCACTTCCTTAACTATTACATAGGGATTTGAATCATATCATTGTAACTCTTCATTACATGTTTACCCCGGTGATGGGAGGAGGGTGCTATAGAGTGGTATTAGAGCATGGTTCTATTCTCCTTGGTCGATGTTTGGTTTCTATTTCCCTTGGATGAAGGTGTTGCCGTATGTACATGTTGGTTGCATATAGGTCCTGGTGATGGTGGTCTATGTGATTTTTTGCATATGCATGGCATGGGGTATGATTGTAGTGGTTTCGACATATGAAAGTTGATGGTGTTATGGTTGTATGTGGTCGTCATGAGTGTATGTTGGTTATGCATGTCAATGCTTATATATCATTATGCATGCATTCATGTGGTTGGTATGGTCATGCATTGATGAATGGATACTGGTTGAAACAATGAATACATGTTGATATGATTATGTTTATATGCATATATTACGCTAATCCAGTTGGCCTTGTACATGAGATATCCTCCCCGAACTATGCTAAGGTATGTTTTTTTATTTATGATTTGGTTTAGCTGACATATAGGAGGAAGAGATAAAAGATGACTAGCAATATGGTAGGTTCCAAATATTATCCCTAAAAATCACATGAGCAACGTGGTGTTAGGAACTCTTCAAAATTAGTAGACACATTGATAATTTTGAAGGAAGAAATAATGAGTTATAAAGAAGATAACGACATAATCATGTAGGCACAAGAGAAATAAGAAAAGGTCAATGCAATAATTCTTCAAAGTATGTCAGAATTGCAGAGGCTCGGATCACTTCAAATCAATTATGGATAGGAGGATAGGACTAATGGGGCATATGGTAGGAGATATTGTAGTGGGAACAAGCCAGATAGAGATGACACAATCAAGGATGGTAGGTTCTTGGATACACCAGAAAGGGGAGGTGGTTGAAACAGGTACTATTGTAGTTTTGGTTATGACAGATATCATGGTCATCATCGCTATCATCCTTACAAGATGACTGATATGGGATATTTTTCAAATGAGTTCAATAAACAAAAGACACCTACATTTTATGGGGAAATGAAGAAATCACAGTATGCAGAAGCATGGTTGCATGTAATGAATAAGTTCTTTAGGATACATGATTACTCACAGAACATGAAGGTGATAATAGCTACATTTAGTATTAAAGCTAAAGCTGATATATGGTGGGGAGATGTAAATAATGTTAGAGATATTTATGAGGAGGATTTTACCTAGAGTGAATTAGAGAGACTAATCAAGAAGAAGTACCTATCAAAGAGGTACTATGGTGACAGAGAAAAGGAGGTTTATGAGCTAAAGATGGGATCTATGACTGATGAGGAATAAAATAACAAATTTCTAGAGCTGTTGAGGTATGCGACTTACCCCAAGGAGGAGAAGGCCAATATTCTAAGATTCATCAGTGGGTTGCTGATATCATTTAAAGATATGATTGAGTCCGATGTGTTAGAGTCGGTCTTTTCATCCCTCCATCAGCAATCAAAATCTCTTTTGTTGCATTTCATTTTTAGGAGTCCGCCGAGTCATCTGCATTCCATTAGGCACATGGATCATCTGAAGAGAGTGGTTTTCCTCATGTCCCTCATGTCATTTACCTGCTGGTTCATGTTTGTTATTTAAAAAGGCATATACAGTCTTATTTTCATTAAAATTTGCAAAATGTTGTCTTTAGAGTTTCATGGTCAATTAGGTCAAGGTTCCTTTAGGGTTTCATCAATAAACGTGTCAAAGTGTCCAATAATCACCAGCAGGCATGAGGAGGTTTCCTTATCAATAAATTTCATTGACAACTGTTCAAAATTGTGTTTTTCCTCAAAACTCTATTTTGAGGAAAAAACAGATCGTTTAGCATTTCTTGTACAAAAATCATGTAAATTTTTTTCTCTTCACTGCAAATTCCTTCATCTGCACTCTGGTTTCTTTCCTTAGCCTAAGAAGTTCCAACACCTACAAAAAAACAAGCAAAGTTCAGCTCATTCAGTTCATCAACAAAGCCAAAAGGTGAAAAATTCCAAAAAATAGAGTTTGAAATCAAGTCAAATTGGAAACATTGTAAAAGTGGGTTTTATGAGCCAAGATTTCAAAAGCTCTTGGTCTATAAACTATTCCTTCATGTCATAAGCTCATTTGCCAAAGAGAAGCAAGAGTGAGAAAATTTGATGAGCAAGTGAGGATATTGGGCAAAAATCGCTGCAAGTTGTCGGCACGGTGCACTGGGCAGGAGGCGCGGCCCACTCATCCGGCATGGCGCATTGGGCCTTAGAACCTAGTGCAAAATAACATGGGCACAACACACTGGGAAGGTGTGGTGCATTGGGCATGCTGCACGGCGCACACAACAAAAGGCCCGAAACTACTAAGAATTGTCCCAAATTGCCAATAACTCGCACGGATTTGCCAGAGATCAAGCACATCACCAAAAGGCAGTCGAACACAGTTTTCATACATCAGCACCTCTTTCTTCAAGCCAATTTGTCTATCAGTATTTATGGCATCTGATCATTCATCTGGTTATGAAGTGGAGACCCAAAGTGACTCACCCATGGACGAACATGCACCCCGGAGGCCTCATAAAGGTGGTAGACATATCAGAGAAGAACCAACAACCCTTACTGAGTTTTAGGCCTGCCCTCTTGCCATCACTTGTTTTTAGCATCAGTCATGTTATGAATTTTGTGAGAAGTTTGCTAATATTCAGTTTCATCATGAGTTGGGCCGCTTATTTGTACTACATTTACATGGTGATCAGGCCACTCTATCTGGTGTCACTTTCACCCTAACACCAAAGTCCATTTCATTAGCAACTAGCATACCCAACATTGGAGAGCCATGGAACAAGAGGCAGAAAATTGACCAGAAACACTATGAACCGTACATCAAACCCAGCTTCTTGAGACAACTCAGGAGAGTGTTTCTTTTTTGGTACCTCGAGGATGAATATGCTCCCTTAATGAAAATGATCATGAAGTATTTCAGCTGTGAGGGTCGGTTCTCCCGCTTGTATGCTTATCACATTAGACTGCTGATGCATTTTACCCGGGTACAGATGATGAATATCCCTTACTTCATGTGCCGAAACATAGAGAAGATGACCACCCTTGTGCAGCATAAGACCGCTCAACAACATTTTAACAACATTTACCATTTTTCTCTCATCAAACTTGTGGTGGTTCATCAGCTTGGATTACAGGGCATTACTTGGGATGATTTCATCTCTCGTGAGTTTTTCAGAACTTCATAGGGAACTTCAGAGGCTGGGCATGAGACAGCTGGATCCTCCTATCAGCATGAAGGCCATGAGACTCACACTGCTACTATGCTAGTTTTCATTACTTATCAGAAGGGCACGAGACAGTTATTTGCAGTAGCAAAGTGAGTGTTATCACCACCTGGGGTGGAAGGGGCCTCGCTTCCGACATCAACACCATAGGTATAGGATAAAAGCAAGAGGCTAATGCAGGATGAGGGGCCTTCAGGTGAGTGAGAGACTGACTTCATTCTTGTTCAGGATGATGTTACAGACATGGGCCCGCAAAGTGCAAATCTTAGAGAGATCATCCAAGAGTAGCAGACAGAGATCAAAGCCTTGTCCCTCGACTTGGAGAGGGCTAAGTGGACTATGAAATACTTGGAGCAAAGGAACAAGCAGTTTGAAGATCAGCAAGCAATCATGGAGTTACAAAACATCCACGAGAATTTCCAAGCTGCCCAAAGGAGGAGGATTGAGTTCACTTCATTGGAGCAAGAGATTAATGATGATTGGGAGTCTTGGCTCGAGAGAGTCACATACAATTGGAGACATTGCTGGAAAATGCCAATAGAGACAAAGCATTTCTAAGACACATGGCTTTCCACTACATGGAACGGAAAAAGGTTTGCAAGGCCCGAATAAAAAATTTAAAGGCAAAACTAAGGAAGGCATCAAAAAGGCAAAAGAGGAAAAAAGAGCATGATCGACTCCAGATATTCATTGAGGCATGCTTGGCCCATCATAGCTCTTGATAAAGAAGGTCCAACCCAAATTTCAAGAAATTTGGAGCAAATTTTTTCATTTTGAAAATTTTTGCACTAAAAAAAAACAAGGTTTTCCTCCCTATGCGCTGCACCACGTGGCGCACGCTTTTGCTAGAGAGCTCCAAATCCAAAAAACTTTACATTTTTGGATTTGGCATGAACAATTATGGTTTCTTGTTCATGGCCAAGAAATTGGGCAAGTTTTGGGCCCTCAAAGAGGTCAAAAACACTCAAAAATTGACCTCTCTACCCCTATTTTGACACACAATAAGTAGTCTTGGGAGATTGAATATTTGGAGGGGCAAATGGACACCAAATCCAGAAATTGCACTTGGGTTGGAAAGTGGACAGGCAGGGATTTCAAACAAGCTATCATGAGCTCAATTGGGACTTCGGGAAGGGCCTCAAAATAATCTCCAAAGTGGCACTATGCATAGGGAATTAGGCGCGACGCATAGAGAATTTTGGCCAGTTTTGACTAGTTTCACTTTTTGATGTTACTGTTGATCTAACTTGATGTAATTTCATGACCATGATGTAATTTTGTCATATTTTTACTTGTCTTAGTAGATTCATTCACCAAAAGGTGAAATGTGAGTGAATGAATTAGTTTCCTAACATATAGAGGCAAGTTGTTTCATTTCCTATTTTTCAGTTCCTTGTTTAGATATGGTTGAAACATCTCCTAGAATGATGACCTTGACCCCTAGAGGCATGGGAAGGAGTTAATCTTCTCTATATCATGTAATTTATCAGTCATTTTTAGGGTTGGACACTTGGGATTGCTTGGCACTTCATTGTACATTTGATTTTTGCATTTTTGGCAAAGGAAAGACCAGGGTTTTGCAGCACTTGTTGGGATCCTTGTGGCTCTGTGTTTTGATGGTGTTTTTCTTCATGCAATTGTAATTTAATTCATGTTTATGTATGCCTTTTCCCTTCTCATTTCTTCTGAAATTAAACAAATTTGAGTGACAAAGGCAAAATTTACGAGTTT
Organism: Pinus taeda; assembly: GCA_000404065.3. Taxonomy (NCBI): domain Eukaryota; kingdom Viridiplantae; phylum Streptophyta; class Pinopsida; order Pinales; family Pinaceae; genus Pinus; species Pinus taeda. The sequence goes on from APFE030598686.1 coordinate 306,874, forward strand.
GTTGTGCTCTGCCTTAAATTTTGTTTAGTTCTTAATGTTTTCTTTAGTTTGAAGAGGATTCTTGATAGCCTCTTGCCCTCTTTAGTCCCTCAATAGTCTTTTCTATTCATTCATTTAATCTAAAAGCATCAAAACTACTACCTACCTTGCGCCAACCTAAACTCTGCAAAAATTTGGCCTCATCCCCGGACCCAAATTTGCCTTTCCCTTTTTCCAACAAAACCCCCAATACATCAAGTAAAATCCTTACACTTCATACCTAGCCTAATATTAGTTGTTAAATTGGTCATCTCAAACCCCATCTGATTATCTTTTGCTGAGATTGACCCGGAGAGAGCCCTATCGTGTCCTCGTAGGGCTAGCTACGAGGCTGAGCGTGGTTTGATGTGGACCTAGAAGCTTACCTTTTTAGCCTGAGGTAAATTTAGGCTCTAACACGATGAGTGTAGATCATTGGAAGAGGAAATCCTAAAGCTAAATATTTGTTATGAGAAATCAAAGCAAAAATATAAGACTAAACCAAAATGGAAGGGTAATAATAAGTATAAATGGAAATGAGACAACAAATAGGAAAGGCCACAAGGCACAAGTAACAAAGAGAATGCAACGCCACACAATAAGTTCAATGCATTTGAAAAAGGAGAGGAATTTGTCCGAGAAGAACAAGGGTGATTATAGGAAGCCCCAACAATGTTGGAATTCTAGAAAAGATCATCATTAGAGATATTTTCCACAACATCAGGGTGGTAGACAATAGATTTATAGTGCCCAGGAGGCCTAGATGGTTGGGGATGTTGGAAAAAGTGTTCTTAGGATCTATGCACCATTGGATAGCATGCAGGAAGATCATCAAGCATCTATTATTTAGATGTATGGTAAGCTTTGTGATAAGGTTGTTTCTATTTTTATTGACCCCGAATCTAATTATAGTTATGTTAATCTTCACCTGGTGGATAAGTGTAGTTTGAATAAAAAGTACATGCAGAGTCTTGGATAGCGGAGTTGGTTGTAGGTACAAATAAGTGAGTTCATCATTGGGTAAGATCTTGTGCTTTTGAGTTGAATGGTATGCCTAAATCAGTACATTTGCATGTATTTCCATTGGGATCACATAATATGATTTTGGGTATGGATTGGTTGTATCTCCATAGGACTAAGGTGGACTATTATGACAAATCTATTAAGTGTTTGAATGATAATGGAGAACAAAGAATCTTACAGGATAAGAAGAAAGAAAAATTAGTTAGGATGGTGACAACTATGCAGGCAAAGCATAGTTGCCAGAAAGGGTGTGTTTTATTTGCAGTGCATATTTCTAGTGACAAAGGTAAGGAAGTTGAGGATGCAAATGTCTTGAGTAGATACCTGATTTTATAGCAGTTTCAGGATGTATTTCTCGTAGAGACTTTAGAGTTGCAGCCTCACAGGGAAGTATACTTCTCTATTGGGTTGGTACTAGGGGAAGCACCCAATTCAAAAAAACCATACAGGATGAGCACTCTAGATTTGGTAGAGCTGAAGTTGCAGTTGAAGGAAATGATTTACAATGCATACATTAGGCCAAGTGTATCACCAAGGGGTGCACCAATATTTATATGAAGAAGAAGGATGGTACTCTTAGGTTATGCATTGATTACATGAAGTTAAATAAAGTGACCATTAAGAACAAGTATTTGTTGCCGAGGACTAATGATTTATTTGCTCAGTTGAAGGGAGAAACAATGTTCTTGACGATTGATTTGAGATCCAGATATCATCAAGTATACATCAAGGAAGATGACATTTACATGACAACTTTCTGAACTAGGTACAAACATTATGAGTTTGTTGTAGTTCCCTTTGGTTTGACTAATGCTCCAACTAATTTTATGTGCTTGATGAATAGTGTTTTGCATCCTTATCTGGATAAATTTGTTATTGTTTCATTGATGATATATTGATATATTCGAAGAATGAAGAAGAGAATTTCGAACATTTAGCAACATTATTGAGATTGCTAAGAGAGCATAAATTGTATGCTAAGATTTGTAAATGTGGTTTCTTTCAGATAGAGGTACATTTCTTAACACATGTGATTTCTAAGGAAGGCATAGCTATAGATCCAACGAAGATAAGGGATATCATGGAGTGGGAAACTCCTAGAAATGTGGATGAAATAAGATCTTTTATGGGGTTAGCAGGTTATTACAAGAGGTTCATCAACAACTTCTCACATATTGCATATCCCATCACAACATTTGAGTGAAAAGGTAAGAAATTTGAATGGACTGAGGAATGTGCGACAAGTTTTTAGCAGTCCAATTTTTGACAAGCATGGTAAATTTTAGGGGTGAATTTTAGCCCAAGGGCGACATTTAAGGGGTTTTTCATTTAGAGGGGTGAAATTTCTATAAAACACCCATTTCATATATTTAGCCCAACTTTAATTTAACAAATAATTATTTTTTTCATTTTAGTGAAAAAAAGGAGCGAATAAACTATGAAAAGACTCACTTGACCCGGATCGCCTGGTATGGGAGGTGGTTTGGGAGGTTGTATTTGGTCCTAGTCACCATGATTACTTCTGTGAACGACTCCATATTTTCAAATCTAGTTTTCATCGATGGAAAGGCTGTAAATAAATAAAAATATAAATAAAGTGGAGTTATGGTAAATAAATAAAACATCATTTTATATTTAGTCCATAACCCTCTTTCTATTTAACAAGGCTCAAAAAAGAGGTTTTATTTAAGTGAATCCTATGGGCTAAATACCATATTTATAAAAGAGGTATGGTAGATAAATAAAAATATAAATAAAATAGAGGTATGGTAAATAAATAAAACCTCTGTTTATATTTAGTCCATAACCCTCTTTCTATTTAAGAAGGCTCAAAAAATAGGTTTTATTTAAGTGAATCTGATGGGCCGAATACCATATTTATAAAAGAGGTATGGTAAATTAATAAAAATATAAATAAAGTGTTGAAAATAATACTGAGAGGGGGGGCGGGGGTGAATCAGTATTAGAAAGTCAATAATATTTCATTTCCATAATCATATTTATATACACTACTTCAGTTAATGGAACTTGCATGTATACGCAACTTTCTTTAAGGCAACTAGTGTATATCCTGCAAACTTATGATTCAGTTAATTCATCATATGTTGATCTTTAATCAGTGCACCAGAAACATATAAATAGTAACCAAGTGTAGTAAAAAATAGAACAGAAAATTACACAAATGAACACAAGATATAAGGTGGAAGCCCAATGTGGGTGAAAACCACCTGTTGCAATCATCTCTATCTTCTTTTTAATAAGGTTCTTCTTGTTACAATTTTTGTATTGGTGTAGTCTCATATCAGTATGCAGGCTTTTACCTGCAGAAGGTTACAACCTTCTCTCATTCCCTAGCTTCTCCTAGAAGGGAGCTACAACCCCCCTAGCTCTTGTACTAGCTGATATGTTTACTAATACGTAGGTGCTGACATACAAAAGGATACAACCTTCTCTTTTCTTCCAGGGACCACGTTTCATAAATTTTCAGACTAGATCCATCAATAACATCATTCAAACATCAAATATATCTGCATCAACCAATATCCTTTGCACCAACCACAATTGAATCAATCAATCACTTTTCAGAATGTTGTAACTAGAATACAGTAACCAGAAACCAGAACACTGCAACAGCAAATAGAAGTAGCTAAAGCATATTTTATGAGGTATATGCTACTTCAATGTGTTGAACCTGCGTGCATACACACTTTTCTGAAAGCGAACTTGCATACAGATCTGCAAATCAAATTTAAGATGTATACACTATTTGGATATGCAGAACCAACGTATATACGCGCCTTTTCTAAAGTGAACCTGCATATAGATCTGTAAATGATTATTTAATCTTTACAACAATTTCAAACTTCAGTTATAACTAGATCATCATATTTATAGACTATAACATGCGCTAGTTATTCAGATAAAAGATCAAAACCACACAAAGATACTTCACTTCAAGCCTTAAGATCTTGACCCATCATTACATCTTATCCTTCATCAAACACTAAGTTTTCTCCTTGATTCAAATCCAGCTATGCACCATAACCCAATAACCTATATTTTAGATCGTGTTCTTCATTAGATATTCAATACTTGAGTGCATTTGCCTAATGACCTTCTCCTCCTTTTATAATATTAGGTTTTACTTAATACCATGGACCAAACCCACTTAGGACCAATACCTTGGACCAAATACATGGGGTCAACAGTTCAGATCAGATACCTTGGACCAATACCATGGATCAAAATACCATGAACCAAAACTTAGTTTTCCAACATGTGTATGCCTTTCCTTCTGTGAAAGTGCGTGTGTATGCTATACGTTCCTTTTGGCCTGCTAACCTACTTGTACATGTTGTTGGATACCTATACCAATAGGTTTCATATTTCATGATTGGCAAATTTCAAGTGCCAAATATGCTCCACTTTGCTGCCACAAAGGTTCCATATTTACAAGAAAAGAGAAGGTGTATATAGGCCTGCATATTCACAAAAGTTTATGGGTGACCCAACAGTCTAATATGGATCATGCCATGTTTTCAATTTATGTTTTAGAATAGAGAAATAAATCTGTCCAAATTGTTTAATCTTGGCAGATCAGTAGCTAGGTAGAGAAACTAAGGTTCCCAACTGCTTAATCTGAGGCCTTGGAAGGAATAAGGGCAGTATTAGATAGGAAATGAAAGCAAAAAAGCCAATGTAAAAGAAAAGGCATACAAAGGGTTTGCAAGTCCAAGTGCACCCTCCAAGAAGGAATAAAAAATGTTAGGTGAACTAGTTGGGTAGGTAGATGGGGTTGCAGAAGTGTTGCTTCTTTCAACACCAAAGTTGCTAACAATGCACAAGCAAAACAATACAGTGGAGCATGACTGACTTCCTTTTCCATTTGTATATTACTCATTACTAACAACCCTTCATAAACTATGTACATAAGAGAAACTCAAAGTTTTGTGATGGTGCTTATGGCCTTCAAAAGCCACATTTCTTGTGTAAAATTCTTTTCATTTTGATCTACTCTTGACTCCAAGTTATTTTCAAGATAACTTATTTGCACTAGCCCTCATTCATATGTTCCTTCCATATTAACAACTAACTCTACTATTTAGCTCCCTATACTCCATTGTCCCTACTATTATAACACCATGGTGTATAAATCCCACATTCTATAAATATTCCCCCCTGGCAGTATAGCCATAATCTCCACTCCCTGGGAATTGAATTAACACCTGGTTAAGGTCAAGAGCCCATGTTCCACCTTTTTCTCCATCTCAACCCATTTCCCTACCCAAAAGTTCCTTTTTTTCCCTAAAAAGACCCTTGAAGAAAACCTTTTAATCCCCTAAAACCATCCAAGGGCAGAAAAATTATGAAGATATACTTATCCCACCTTATCCCAAGGTCGGGAGCCAGTTTTTTCCTTTTTTTGTTGTATAAATTCATCAGAACCCTTTTTCCTATAGTTCTGCCTTCATAAATTTTGCACACAAATTTCGCATAAATTCCGCAAGTTTCACCATTTCCTAATGTTGGCGGACCGAATTATTTTTGCAAATAAAACTATGAAAAAACCTTTGAAAATCATTTGTCACACGGAGGGTCTCGCCGGTCGCGCTTGCCAAAAAATATAATTTTAAAACCCGCCCACTCACTGCTATTTCCCATGCAAATAATCCCCCCGATGACCGTCCGATTGCAGTTGTCCCAGATCTACGGCTCGCAGCGATTTCGGAGGAGCCTGACGTCTGATAATTAATAAAGACCAGATTTATCTCCCGTGCAGATTCGTCACCCGACAGCCGTCAGATCGCTCACCCGCAGATCAACGGCTCTTGGCAGTTTTGGAAGACCCCCGACGTCCGACAGATACCTTCCGATATCTGTCAGACGCTTGCGTCACGCGGGGACAGATGTCGCATCCAAATTCCATCGGAGCCCCCTCTGACAGATTCCTTGCCGTGCAGGGGGGGTCCCGATATGGCGACACCTGTCCTGCCCACGTCCCTGTCCTGCTATCATGCACATCATCACCACGTCCGCCCACCTCGTCCCTCATTCGCCCACCTGGCTGCCACCTCATCGTCCCCGTGGACTGGTCTTGGGCCGCCACGTCACCCAATGACGTCCTGCTGACGTCATCCAACCCGGTCCCTCATGCTGACGTCATGCTGACGTCATCCAAAAAAACGCGCCAATAAAGGAAAAAGCCATATTTTACGGTTTTTTCGCAAATTTTGTCATTTTTCTGGGAAAAGCACCTCTCCGCTGTCTACATGCATTCCACGACGACCATTCTACCAGCCAGCCTATGACCATTTGTAAGAGTTCAGAGCGCTAACCCAGCTGCTGCTTCATCCCAAGCCACTGTTTAAACAGGTATTTGATACTTCGTCTTCTCGCAAGCTAGTTTTTTCATGATTTCTTGTAAAAACCACCTTAAACAGGCATAAGATTGAAATTCGACCGGTAAACCAACTATATGCTACCTCTGTTAAACCGTTTAAGGTTGAATTGTTGTGGCGGAAACCCCCTTTAACTTCAATTACTGTCAAAACCCTGCCCTGTTCGCGCAATCGTGAACTTACTGGACTGCTCCCAAACTGTCAAAAGAGGTCTGTCACACTGCATAAAGGCCTTCTCAGAAAGCTTGGCACTCATATATTTGACTATACAGCAACCCTGTTGTTTCCTGTCCCTCTCAATTACACTGTTTCAGTTAGCAGACCCGACATCTCAAGAAATACTTGAAGCAGACATGGATACCCCTGCAGGATCAGCAGCCCTTAATATTACTCCCTGAATGCTCCCCAGAGAGAGCTGGACTAGCAAGATCTTGCAGACTTAGATTATCAGATCTCAGAAGATGCCCCATCCAAATGCACATACCACATTCGTCTGCTAAATGAAATCAAGGCTAGGTACAGAGATGGAACAGATATCCTAGGCATTTGGGAGTCCTCCCTCCCAACTTTTAAGATGCCCCAAGTCAGACAGTTCCCTGAGCTCATCCACTTTTGTGCTGGTTGCTATGATCCAATACAGAGGGCTGTAATGAATCCTCGAGGCAAAGTTGTATTTTACACCACCCCTCAGGCCATCAGGGATATGGTCCAATTCAAAGCCCAAAGGAAACTGGTTCCTCTATCCCTACTGGACCTAATCAATCAAGGGGCTAAGATACTCATAGAGGCAGAAATCCTGAAATTAAATCAACTGTTCATTAATAAATCTGATACAGTGCTACATCCTCCCATTTTTGATGGCTACTTAAATCAACTTGGCCTGGACCTGGCCTACATGATAAGCTAAGTACTGGGGTATAAAACAATGGAGTTCATAGAGGAAACTGTGCTAGTCATGATGACAATGTTCACCCGTGGTAAGGCCCCCATCTACTATGACTATGCCACATATGTCTCTGACAAGATACATGAGCAATTCTTGCACTTATCCAGAGAGAGGGTGTTCAGATACACCTCATATATTTATCATCTTATTCTGTATCACCAACATGAGAAGTTCTCTTTTGAAATCAAGAGAACTGATGCAGGAGGAAACCCAAGATCAGTGGTATAATGGAGCTCAGTCTTCCATGTCAGTGCATACTCACCCTATACATATTGTGAGTTCATAGATTTATTCATTCATCCGGCCCTATCTCTGCTCATGACAGAACCTCCACCAAGACTTAGTGATGAAATGCAGAAGATTCTACAACTGTCCACTGCCTACAGCATAGGAGATTGGTATTTTTACCAGCATCACACTGTGATTAGGATATATGGGTGTGAGCTGCGCCCATACAAGCTGCCCAGATTTGTGCCCATGAGGCTCTTTGCCCTGGAATATTTCAGACAATTCGGCAATGCCGATCAGATCCACTTTGCAGGAAGAAGCAAGAAGGCACAACTCAAAGTTAGAAACTAGCTCAACCATTATATTCTAAACAAAAGACAAGGATGGAAAGAAGCAGATAGGATCTTGGAATGCCTTGGCCTAACACTAAGTTTCCCTTGGAAGCCCTATGACCCCAACGACTTTATATCTTTGAGAAGACTGAGATACAAACTCTCTAGCTATGAGCATGAGAGCATGTTCCACATCCTGAGACATGCCAACCAACCAAAGTGGAGGAAAAACACCTTAATAGAGCATGTATCTCAAGAAGAGCTAGTTGAGAGGGCTAAAAGACATTTATTGAAAATGGCTGACTTGGAATGTCCTTCTCAGGTGCCTGCTCTACCAAATCCTCACACAACAGCACCTGCTTCCTCCTCTGCAACACAACAAGAGGCAGCACAGACCTCAGATCAGGGACAGGGCAAGGGAAAAGACAAAGAAATGGAAGAAGCAGAAGGCCAACAGGGCCAACAGGGCCAACAGGGCCATCAACAGCAACCCCAACAACAACAGCAACAAACTGATCAACAGGATCAGGAGAAACAGAAAGCAGAAGGCCAGGCAGCCACTCAGGAAAGAACAACTAATATGGCGCCTCCTAGACAGGATTCTAGGGTAGACTCCTCTGTCCTCCAAACCCCTCAGAGGGAGGATACCAGCAGAAAGAGAGAAAGGGAAACCCCCCTCACAGAAGCATTAGACAAGAGGCAAAGGCTCAACCCTTTCTCAGAGGAGGAAATGCAAAGCCTGGAGACTTCTGCCAGCTCCTTGCAACAGGAGCAGGATAAAGCAGCACTAGGGGAGGTCAGCTCCTCAGGACAACAGCAGAACACAACTGTAGGCATAAAGGAGCAATTTA
>APFE030598688.1:0-61668 GCA_000404065.3 Pinus taeda
AGAGAGAGAGAGAGAGAGGAAACCACAAGGATATGAGGCAAAAGGTAAGGAGAAACTAGTGTACAGGTTGAAGAAGAGTTTGTATGGTTTAAAACAGGCTCCAAGACAATGGTATCTAAAATTTGACAGGCTTATGTCTGAACAAGATCATACTAGATGTCACTCTGATCATTGTTTTTATCTCAAAAGGAAAAATGATGGAAACTATATTATATTGTTATTGTATGTAGATGGCATGCTTATTGTAGGTTCTAACATGCAGGAAATAAATGTGCTCAAAAGAAAATTGGCAAACTCATTTGCAATGAAGGATTTGGGTGCTACAAAAGAAATTCTTGGTATGAGAATAACTAGAGACAGGAAGAATCACAAATAAATATTATCTCAGAGTGAGTACATACAAAAGGTGTTGAAAATATTTAATATGCGGGATGCAAAACTAATGAGTATACCTTTGGCTAGCCATTTCAAACTAAGTAAGGAGGTGTTTCCCAAGACTCAGGAAGAAATGGATTATATGTCTAAAGTTCCATATGCATCAACAATTGGAAGCTTAATGTATGAAATGGTCTGCACAAGGCCTAATATTGCACATGCAGTGGGAGTTGTAAGAAGGTACATGAAAAATATAGGAAAATAACATTGGATGGTTGTGAAGTAGATTCTCAGGTATTTGAAAGGTACCACAAATCAAGAATTATGCTTTGGCGGTTCAAACATTGCTCTATAGGGATATGTTGATGCAAATATGGCAGGTGATAGAGATAATAGGAGGAGCACCATAGGGTATGTGTTTACTGTAGGTGGAAGAACTGTCAGTTGGGTTTCAAAACTACAAAGTGTTGTTGCACTATCAATGACGGAAGAAGCGTATGTTGCTACTACGGAGGCTAGTAAAGAAATGATTTGGTTACAAAGGTTTCTAGATGAATTGGGTAAGAAGCAGGAGTTGGGTAGGTTATACAGTGAAAGTCAGAGTGCCATACATATTGCAAATAACTCTACATTTTATTCCAAGACTAAACAGATACAACTCAAGTACCATTTCATACGATCAATGTTGGAAGATGGACAATTGAAGCTAGAAAAAATACACACTAGCCAGAATCCTGCAGATATGTTATCAAAAGTTGTAACCAGAGAGAAAATGAGATTCTGATAAGTTTCAATTGGTCTTCAAGTATGATGATGAAGATGTGTAACATCCAGGTCCAAAGTGGAGTCATTGTCCAGCAAATGAAGCAACAATGGAGTTGTTATAATCAGTCTCCCAGTGGGAGATTGTTGGGTGTGGAGCCTGATTATCTTCTTTAATATGAGGTATCATCACATTGGACCCCATTTCATAATGTGGTGGAAACACCACTCATTTATTCGCACCCAAAGGGGGGTGACGACGATTCTTTAGAGCCCCGAGAAACACCACTGAAGCTAAAAAATAGATGTAAAATTGCCTTGTAAAATGTTTTAATTTTGTAGTCAATCTAGGATGTTCATTAGGGAGAAAGATGATGGTAGAAGTTATGTTTAATTTAGGGTTCTTTTCCCTAGAAGATAAAACCTCACTGTACATGAGGGAATTGTGTTGGGGTTATGTAGATGTATATTCTAAGCGAGAAAGAGAGAGGAGATTGTGTGAGAGAGAAGAGGGAATTACAATGGACTTGTTGTAGGTTGTATCTCTTCATTTTGTTGGATAATATAAAAGGAAGGACTGGTTGTTTCTTCGTGGATGTAGCCCAAATTAGGTGAACCACATATATTTGTGTCTCTCTTGTTTTTATGTATTTTTTGTGTTTATGTTTCTACAATATTTTATGTGTTCCATGGCTCTGTAATATATAATTTTCTAACATAACCTTCTCATGGTATTTTTGTTTATGAAAATACCAATCATTAGTGATGCATTTCATCTTGTTGTTTACTATTTCTGCTACATAATCCTCTATGCTCTCTTCTCCTGTGCTTCACAATCACTTCTTCCCCTGAGATCATACCCCAAAATATGGACTGCTGCTTAATCAATACCAATTGTACCAAAAAAGAAGGGATACAAATGGGACAATGTACCAGGAAAATCTAATATTTCCTCTCAGAAAGAAATGCCCATTTTCACACAAGTTTACTCCATATGAGCCCAAACTATCATTTGACATAGTGATGCCAATTGAAATTTAAGGTACATGTACAACTTATACCAGGTGTGTTCATGAACATAAGACTGTTAGGCATAATCAAATTCACGACTTAAATGATAGAAGTGTATTTCACCCAAGATGCAAACCTTTTATTTTCTCAATAATCTTCCTTTCTGAGGTTGAAAATTCGTGCCTGCCACAACTATCAAAGCAATCCCCCCTGATCCAATGCTCTATGATCTCTTACAACTGCTTCCTTGCCTTTTGTGTGGGGACTAGTCCTATGGACCTGACTTGGTTGTGGGATTCCTATCATTCCACACTTCTGTTGTAGATCATCTTCACTTCACAACATAAAATGTTGTTGTTTACTCCCCCTGAACTCAAGTTGGTTTTACTCTCTTCTTCTGTTGCAATTTTGATACATTCAAAATAAACAAATTCATCACTATAATCAACAAGGAGACTCGACCATACCTTCAACAATCAGATGCAAATCTCTATCTTTACCTTCTTTCTTCCTACAACTAACTTATTCAACCTCCCTTAAGGCCATTCTCTTCTTTTACTAAAGATAAATAAAGGATCTACTCCCCCTAAGCAAATATTTTTTTCTTCTTCTTCCAAACCTTCAATGGTTGAATCCTGACTGAAGCATTACTTTTCAACTTCTTCTTTTCCCATGTTTGGGATTTCTCTTGGCTGTGCATGGCTAGAGGGAACTTCTATTTCAATTCCTCTTTTTTAACCCAAATCATCTTGTTTCCTTTTTAATTGAGTTTCTGCTTCCATTCTTCACTTGGGGCTTGTGTTGATTGCAGCTAGAGGCTACAAAGAATTGTCTCCTTCCTTTATTTTGCAAGTCCTTTTGACGTAGAGTGCTGGAGAAAAACTTGGCTTCATTTGTCTTTTATTTCTATTCATCCTTAGTGGCTGACTTACTTCATTTTACTGCATCATCTGGGACACATGCTTCAACTTCTCATACCTGCAACCTGCTTCCTTGTGCCCAAATTTGCCACAATTTAGCATTCAATTTGGCTTAAGAATGGGGTAATTAATTACTATCACTAATAACAATATTTTCAAGACTCCTATCGCTTCCAACATGCCTTCTCCTACTATTTCTCCACACACTTTATTTTCTTTCATGCCATCTATAATCCATGGCTTTATGTCCAAACTTATTACAAGAAAAACAATACCCATAAAATGCTTTTGATGATAGAGGTTACCTTTTATTTAAAGGATTTGTCCTTGAGGAGGAAAGGACCCCTACTAGTTCCTCATGTGCCTTGCATGACAATTTGCATTACTACCTTGCATCCTTTATGTTTGTTTCTTAACTTTATTTTGCCGCTCTCCTAGCTTCTGCTTCTTATCCTTCTACCGCTACCTTTTCTTCTCTTGTTGTTGTTGCTTTCCTTGTTATTTCTACTGTACAACCATCTATCTTCCTTTTTTATTGTTGGAATTTCCAACTGCCCTTACATGGGTGGTTCACCTTCCAACCTTTTCCTTCTTGGATCTTGTTTCTTATTTGAAACCCAAACCAACTTTGATGAGAGGGGATCTATGCTTAACAAGCATCTCATTCAAAACCTTTGTGCTCTCCTCAAGCTTCTGGTATTGAGACAATTATTTGTTTGAATTTTCTAAGTCATGTCTAAATGAGACTACTTCATTTTGTAGTCTCTCCAATGATCTTCTCTTGCAGCTAACTGAATGGTTAACCTCCCATGTAATCTGCTAGCCTCTTCTTGTTGAGAATTTATATCAACTATTGTTTTGATCAACTTTTCATTCTCAAGATCATAAATTTTCAATTACTCCTCTTTCTTGAGATTTACCTCTGACAGGTCCTTGATCTCCTTTAGAGCTGAGATAAACTTATTTCTAAAAAGGATCCTTTCATCTAGATCCTTTTCTTCACTATAAAAGGTGCTAGCTGAGTCACCATAGAGATCTAATCTCATCTTTGTGTCCATGGAGCCTTCCACGGGTGGTATTCCATCTTCATCATTTTCAGTGATACCCCTATCCCCTTCATGGGATATACTCTCATTTTCTCATATCGATGAGCACACAAGGAATATCTCTTCTTCCTCGAAGGTTCCCTCATTTTCTATTGCTACTAAAGTGGGTCTATATTCATTACAACTACTAGATGCATAACTACCTCTATCTTCAAGTGATTCACATGAACATCTAGATAATGAATGACTTGTCTCTTTGCATTTATCACACATCAATAACTTAACTTCTGAGTAGCATGGTCTCCCTCCTAAGACTTCTTCATCATCAACACAAGTGTGATGAGTAGCAACTTTTGCATATTTTGGTTCATTCCTGGAATAGCAGGGCTCCTTAGTCTCTTCTTTAGCCACATGGTTATCTCCATATAGAAATTGTAGTATGTCCAAAATTTCCCTTGTTTTCTTGCAATGCCTTAATTTCTCAACATCTGGCTTAGACAAACCTTTCATGATAACCTCCTTGGCTTCTTCATTCTGTTGACTCTTTTCTCCATTCAATACAAAGCACTATACATCAAAATCCAAGGCCATTAAATAGGCTTCCATTCTAACCTTCCGGTATACATACTTTGATCGATTTAAGAATGAAACTCCTTTATATGTAAGCAAAGTTTGATTAACCATTGTTTCCCTTTAATATACCTTCTAGAAGTTAATCTATTCCTGAAGGAACTAGGCTCTGATGCCAATTGTTGGAAACAAAGTTAATACTAAAAGGGGAGTGAATCAGTATTAAGGTTAATTTTAAATTTATCCCAATTTATATTTCTTCATTCAAACTTGGCATCTAGTATATGTGAAAAACCATTAACAAACCATATCAACAACCTTATCAACCCATACAAGCATACATGTCATGAGAAACAAACACATGAGACAATAAGGTTTTACGTGGAAACCCTTTCGGGAAAAAAACCACCAATTCTTATTGTTGTTATTGATGTAAAATAAGAGCACCTACTCTATTACATCAATCTATTTGCGAGCCAACACTCACAAGAAGCACCAAATCCCTTTGATTGTTTGATAGCATCCACTAGAAGGAAGCACCAACTCCCTCCTTTTGTAGACACCTGTCCATCTTACCAGAACCACCATGTGAAGCACCAACTTCATGGATTTGTTGCAAGCACCAACTTGCAGCTCCTTCGATTTATGAATGCACCAACTTGCAGAAGGCACCAACCCCCAAGACTTCTTAATCACCCACTAGAGATGGAAGCACCAACTTCTTGTATGCAGGCTCCAACCCACACTCAATAAGGAACTCAATGTTCTCTGTAGATTGCAGCCACTCTGCCTGATATCAACTCTGTTCTCTATTCACTCCGAAATAACCCACTGATTTTCTCAACAATAATCACTCATCACAACCCAAATAACACTTTGTTCTCTATTATTCAAAAACATGCACTTCAACTCTCAGCCCCTTTTATTCAAGAATCTCTTCTCGGCCTTTCACATTGTAGCACATGCTCTCTCAGCGTTCTCCCTCTGCACAAGCACCTTCGACCTTTCTCATAGCAGCACTGGCTCTCTCTAGGTATTTCCTCTGCATAGGAACTATCCAACCTTTCTCTATAGAACATGCTCACTTGGCCTCACACAACAACGCACTCACAAATATCTCTCCTCACAACTCACTCAATACTATTGCTTTCCCACACATTGCTCAACTGTGTTCCTCTGTTGAAAACTGATTGATTTTGCCTTTGGTGCCATCCACACTGCTAAGAGTGTACCTCTAGGCATGGCTCTCTATTTATTTGTTGCATCTGACTAGGTCGCTACTGCCTTATTAAACTTGGAGTATGGGGTCCTAATCCCTTCACCAACTCTCTATGTGATTCTGTATGATGAGAATTAAATCTTAGTCCAACTATACACTTCATCCAGAGCTCCCATGCTTATTCATGGCTCTTTGAGCTTGACTATACCTCAGGATGGATTCTATGTTCTTCATTTAATATACTGAGTCGTGCATGAGAAAATTAGAGGTGGCTTACTTCTCAGGTCACAGACAAACTTCGTCAAATCATCCTACACAATCATGGTATTCTATGTCACTTTCTCCTACCTACAACAATCACCATTAAATTCACATGACACCAACCTCTTTTGTGCTCATTTACTCGGCTTCGGACTCAACTGTCCTTCATACACCACTTTGCTACCATATCGAAGCTCCACCCATCATAACTTTTATTAAAACAATGTTATGATTTTACTAAATTCCGATGCTTCGGCTCCTTCCTTCTTAGCCGCTTTTCCTGTTTCCTCTCCATGGGACCGTATGTTGTGATCAACATCTTCATTCTCCTTTGTACAATAGTAGCGGGGCTCCCCATATCGTAACTTTTATTAAAAAGGTGTTACAAGGTCTTGAGGTTTTGAGCTCATTTTGCTTGGCCCTTTCTTATTTTACACCATGGAACCAAGAGTTGTGACCAGTGACTTAGCACTAATGTGCTAAGGCCTTCAAATCCTCCCAGGGGCCTATCTTCCTTGGTTTACTCCTCTCTCCCTTCATTATTTTGGGTTTCTACATCCATGCACCAACATACATTGGATCCCCTTACTTTGGAACTTCTTCATAAAGCATTTGCATCGAAGTTACGAAACTCTAAGCTTTGAAATTCTTCATAGCACTTAGGTGCTAACCCCTCTTTATGCCCTTGGTACTTTGGGTCTCCTATGACCAAGCACCACCACATTAGAGCTCCCTGTATCAATACTTCCTTCATAATTCAATTTCGGAGGACTTCTGAAATTCCGACCTCCAAAATACTCATAACACTTTGGGTGCTAGACTTGCTCCTCGCCCTCAGTTCTTTGAACTCCACGACCAAGTGCCAACCCAACATTGGAGCCCTTGGTATCATAACTTTTCTTCCAAATAAATTACAAGCGATCTATGAAAACTCCAACCTCTAAAGTGCCAACCTTTGAGATGACGTCATGTTGATGTCATCAACTCCACATGGCATCTCCTTAGTGGTGACACATGTCACCTGGATTTTCCCTATTATTCTACCAATAATGTTGAATCAAACTGCCACGTGTCCATCGTACATCCATGTCATGCTAATTTCATCTACCTCTTTAGCTCCTAAGGCCAATCATCTACTTCCAAGTGTCTTGAAAGAGTAGAGAGAAAGGTTCCTCTTGGTTCTTGGTTTTTCAATGAATTCCTTTGTACTTCTGATCTTCTCAAATCTCGACACTTATAAAGAATTTCAATTGCTAAGGATTTATGAGGTTCTAACCTCCAATATTGCTTCCTCCAATGTTCTTATCCTTACAATATGCCCTCTACTCTAAGGTTCCGATATGCCTTCCCATGCCATTTGCTTTGACCTCCGATGTGACTAGCTCAGTCCTTCAGATATTAGAACTTCCAAAATTTGGCTCCTAAAGTTATGTGGTCCCGAGGTTTCGATTTTATGACCTTCATTATTTGAGTATCCTAATTTTTTCTTGCTGTAGTATTCCCCCTTTCGATCTCTGAATTTCTGACCTACTCTTTTATATCAGGTTCCGCAATCTCTAGGGTTTGAAATTCAACCTGCCTTGGACTTTAAGACCGTAACTTTGACAGTCAATAAATTTTGAACTAGGAGGCCACTTATGGACTTCCGCATACCGTTGGAAAGATATTTCAGAGAGCTAACCAAATATCCTAAGTCCAAATGTATCTGAGCTTATATCTTAAGGCATAATATCCTCCAAATTCTAGGACTCCCAACCATCATAGTATTTTTTTTATGGCTTCTCCAATAAGCTTTCTAATGTGATTATACTCTATAGTGCATTGCAACAACCATGGGACTCCCGTTGAGTTTGACATATCTACTACCATAAAACTCCATGCTAGTCTGGTTGACATCAATGCCAACGCTCTTGCCAAGAGTTAGATAATTCCAACTTCCCAACACATCTCCTAGTATGATTGCTGACATCAATGCCAACAAACTTGCAACCACTAGCCATCCAAACAATTCCAACTGTCCAACATTAGGTACCCTTGTAATCTCACATGAAAAACCTTCCAAAATTTGTTTTGGAACTACATTTAAAAAGAGAAAATTCATATCAATACTTTGTATAAAATAGTTATAAGCAACAAAATTAAGAAATTGGGAAGTCTGACATGAATTCAATCAGAAAAGCTTACATGGTAGAATCTCTAAACTTATAACGTAAATGAAACAAGCTTTCTCAATTGGATATCTCTTATGGAAGTTTCTCCAACACGACACAACATCTTAATGTAATCAATACATATTAGAGCCACATTTTCCATTATAATAATTAACTAAAAATAAAAATAAAATATCATATTAAAAAATAAATTATTAAATAGTATAAATATTAATTAAATTAAATATGAAAATCTTATGGAATAAGCACAAGAGTTTACATGTTTTCCACATGCCCTATGGACTCCCACACTAAACCATTCACATAGGGAGCAACACAAACAAACAAAAAGATAGAATGACCTTCATTTAGCTTAAGGATGCATATCTCAAACTCACAAAGATAATCTCATAACTTTGCAACAAGAAGATGCATGTCAAACATCAGTTCATATGAGTTTATGCAAGTATTAGTTATATCTTGTGCTCTACTTTCTTTGTTACAAGAAATTTGGTAATCTACCCCTAAAACCAATATAGATAAAATAGAATCCCAACACCATCCTAACAATCATAAGGCCTGAGCAACACTACCTTGTATGCTTGGCATTCCTAAAAAATATCTAAGAAATCAACCTCCATGCTCCCTCCATTACAAAATTAAACCCCAACATAATATTAATACCAGATTGAAATACCAAAATGCGAGAGAAAAAAACTAAGTGATTGAAGCAACACATTGTAAAAAAAACAAAGTGCACAAATCAGCAATAATTGGCCCCCTATAACCCTTGTTAAATTAGTGGTTGAGAAGAGTTTCTTCATTCAAAACCAAAAAGGTTCAGATGACACACAACAAGTAATTTCAAGAGTAATCATCTGAGGCATCTTCAACTAACACAGAGCTTCGTTGTCTTTAAAACCTTATATAAGTTCAGCTATCATAAACACTAACCATTATAAACATAAGACTTGACATCACTTAATTAAACCATGGCCATGTTATACATATTCTGATCAAAACAACCCTAATACAACTAACCCATAGAGTCACAAAAAAATTGTGATTTTCTGGAAATCATAGGTTTTAAACATTTAATAGAGGTTCAACATAGATTTCCCTACACCTGTGAGTATATGTTAAGTGAATAAACTTGGGGAGCAGAAAGATGAGCCACCTTGTTCCAAAAAATTACACAATCTTTCTTTATTATAGACCTTTCTTGGAATTTTCTTTATTGGAGACATCCACATGTAATCCATGTAGATAAGAGCCACATTTTCCATTCTAAAAATTTAATTAAAAAATAAATAAAAAATCATAATAAAAAATAAAATGTTAAATAGTATAAATATTAAATTAAATCAAATATGAAACTTTTATGTAATAAGTAGATGACTACCACATTAAACCCATCACACAGGGAGCACCACGAGTAGAACCAAAGGCAAAAGGAAAGAAAATAACAAGGGTAGCTAGAGCATGGTGGGTACAACATCATACAAGTGGTGTAACATGCGTAGATGAATGAAGCCTCTTTGACTGGATAAACTAGATTAATCAAATATGGAACTGAATTTGGAACTACTTCTTTGACTGGATAAACTAGATTAATCAAATAAACTGGTTCTTAAACAAATAGCTCTAAATCTTCAACTTCAGTGTTGTTGGTTCTTCTACGAATGTTTCTTAGGATAAACTAGGCAATGTGTGGAATCACAGGAGGTTTCTTGAAAAACTGGACATAAGGGAATATGCTAAAAGAATAAGAGAAAAGGAACGTTGTGTGAGCATCTAGACAAGTATTTAGCCTGCATAGCAGCGTCAGTTACAGAATTGACATTGTGTGAGTGTTGTTTATAGTAGAGAATTCATGACTTAAAGAAATGAAAAACAAAATTTGGATTCCCAAGATTTTGTGTTTACAAATGAGTCAAGTTGTTGCAGCCCCAGGTAAACTCTTTTTGGGCTACTAGTATGAATTTCTAGACCTAACTAATGTAAGTGTTGGTTCAAAAATACACATGCAAGTTGTGCCAGAAAATGAATTGTTTCAACTAAATAAGCTATCAAGCTAGGCTCTACCAAATATTTACTTATACGCTACTATCGATGTTGCAGTTATTTGTTCTTCTAGTAACTAGTTATGTTTGGCAAATCCTCCCTTTCTTTAACATTATGATCATATCATTCCCACAACATTTTCCTCTTCTATCCTTTCAAACTTGCTCATGTTAGGGGGAATTAGCACCTGTATCAACAATTTACAAAATTAGCACGGAAATTCCCTCCTTAAATCAAGAAGAATTGGCCAAAAAACTATAATAATAAAAAATATACTTGCAATGAAACCTAGCTAAAAGAAAAGGCTCCAAAGCATACTTTCCACTAATTCTGACCATATACACAAACTGATTGGTTGTCCGTCCACATATGAAGAACTTAACCCTATATTTGTTCACCAACCTGCAAAATATATACATCAGCCCTATGAAACACCTTTATCACTACATCTCACTCAAATTTCTTACCATAAATGAGAAAACAAATGCTTATTTTTTCCTTACATTTGAAAAGTAGCAAAAAATATAGATGTTCACTTACAGTTTGAGAGCCTTTCTTGTGTTGGTATTGTCACTGAAGGTTTCTTGAATGCTCCTCACTAAGCTGATGGTCTGGTCAAGAAGAAATTTCTTGATGGCCATACACGATAGTTGGATGTGCAATCCTAAGGTGTGATCTGTGTTCCTGTTCTTCTTCTTTGGGTTTGGCTTCTTGTGAAGAAGATCCTCTAACCTTTCTTAAGAAAATTGTTTGGGGGGAAGGCATGAGGTGGCATCAAAAGGCCAAATTGATATTGATGAACTTCTTGCTAGTAGGTTCTGACATGGTTGAGTGATACCAACGAGGAGGCACCAAAAGGGAGGAGGTTCTAGCATCGTTGGAGGAGGTTTTGGGCAGAGAAGTGTTAGTGTCACACTGCACCCGATGGCAGGTACCATAAATAAATAAATAAAATAATCCCCGTCAACTGTTGAGACTACACCCTTACTTCATAGTGGGGAAGCATTGGATATGTGGGCTACAAGTACATAATGATTAGAAGGAAAACATTAACTATAAATAAATGGATGGCATGCCCCTTTACCATATAATCAACTCCAATATTAGAGGAGATGTAAAGTCATTAATTCTCTCTGAGTTGTCTACCATCATTTTGAGCTTTAGAGCCCTAATGCGGTGGTGCTCATATTTCAATTACATTGGAGAAAACAAACCCAAAGTTGAACTTTATGCGCAAAATGTTTGATACAAATTGGTTAATATAAAAACATTGATCCTCTATGTCATTGCAGAGCAGTGACATAATAATATCATAAGGCATATTTAATGAATAAAATATCACAAACATGTCAAAGAGATTGCTAAAATATCATGGAAAGGAGATATTAATGCTAATTGAAAGGTGAAATTATAGCAACAGACATAAAAATTGTCTTCGGGCAATATCCAAGCAAGAAAAATGAAAATTCACAAGAAAATCATAGGTAGACAACCAAATATCATAAGCAGGGCTAATTGACAATGAAATCCTCATAGCAAGAGAACACAATGACAATTTAGGATGACCGTTTTGTAGATTCCTTATATAATAGGAAAGAGAAATAAGAACCGATGTAGTAGTTCCAAACTCATGATGGAAATGGAAATTCTTTCGACTTTTCCAAGGCTTAAACATCATGATAGTTACACAATGATGAAAATCATTCAAGACAAAAGAACCCACACCAAATTCTTGAACCACTGCCTCTTTAATAGAATTAACACTTCCAATCCACATATATTACTCTTAGACATTCATAGTAACTAGATTGTCAACTACCCTTGAGATTATGACATAAACTAGGGGTGACATCCCATCAACCACATTGCATAAAATGGTATGTATAAATACTTTAGATAATGAAAAATGTTGATTATGGATGGGAGGATTAATAACAACAAATAATTGATGCATGTCTCCATTAATCTATATAACATGGAGAATGAAATGAAGGGAAAAATATAATTGAAACACACACATATACTATAAATAACACAATAATATGGAAATAAAACTCTATTAATGAACTAAATAAAAGAAGCCCGTAAAATCCAATGCAATACAAACTAGCTAGATTAGTGGTCACTTATCTCTAAAGAGAGATGTGTTAGCTATGCTCACTTGCAATAAGAAATTACAAGAGGTCAAGGTTATCATTTTAACATAAAGTATGGAGCCCCAAGTTGCAACCTTGGAAATCTAGAACCTTGACCCTAAGAGATAATGTGAAAAAGTAAATATGGACTAAGCTTCTTGGGTTAGCGAGATTTTCATACAAAATCCATTTAGGTCATTTCTTATACTGTTACAAAGATTAGTCCATGTTCTATGTGTTAGTAAGGCCACATAATACTTAATTTGTTAGAACTACCAAGAAATTAAACCATTCTAAGTTGATAGAAAAAGTGGGTGACCACTAGTATCCACCTAGATCAATAATCTTATGTTGGAAATCAATGTTTCCAAATGCATCCAACTCCTCCATTAGACAGGGAAACTTCTGCTGAAACTAACTTCTTGTGAGCCAATTTTCCTAGTGAAGGAGCTACACTTCTTTTAAGGCTTGAAAGAGTTAGATGTTTTACTAGTGATTTCCCTTTGTCTTGTTTCCATGATCTGCTTGATGTGGCTAAGATTGAGTTTCATAGAGGCAAAGTGTTTTAACACCTTTAAGGTATCTAATAGAGGTAGAAAATATGATTTAAGCAACTCTGCATTAAATATAAGGTGCAAGCCAAGGAAAGGAGCAATGATTAATTGAAGATTGTTGTTTTCCATGGCCTTGATGATGATGTGAGGCTTATATTGAACTGGGGACAAAGCTTTTATTGGGACTTGTGAGGTTTTAGTTTTACAAATGAAACCATATGTCATATTCCTCCTAAAACTTGTGTGGAACGTAATACTAATCATGGTGTTACTTGTACTTAGCATTAGTTTTATGAAAAATATCATGAACTTGTTATTTGATGTGCTATATCTATTCAACAATTTTGGACCTACGAGCCTCAATTTGAGTATAGGAATGATTCTTCTTGTGTAGATAGCATGGGTATAACTACTTAAATGGGGGTTAATGGATAGAAACCCAAGGATGCCTAAAAAGGGGGTTAATATAGATATGAAGGGATTTGTTTCAGCTATGTTAAGAATAAGGAAGATTCTCATCCCATTTGTGTGGATGCTTGGAGTTGTACATTCTTAGGATATGAAAAATCATCTTGGTAACAACTTCTATCTATCCATTAGTTAGAAGTAGTTAACAAGATTATTGTTGTATCTACGTCAAGAATAAGGAAGGTTATGACCCCATGTGTATGGATTTTTGGTGTTGTACAGTTTTAGGATATGAACAATCACTTTGTTAACTACTTTTATCTCTCCAACAATTTGAGGGTGAAGCATAGATGATTTGGTTAGGTTGAAATCCATCATTTGCCATAGCTTGGACCATAAAATACTTAAAAATATACTATCAATTTATTTAATAATGGTTTATGGGAACCCATAATTACCCAAACACACTCAAATAAAAATTTTAGAAGTGTCCCCCTAATACTCTTCTCATAGTGTGTCAAAGTGGCCATCTTAAAGAATTGATTAAAATTTGCATGAACTAATATAGTTACTAAAATCGTGTTAAAGCTATAGAAAGTAAAATTGCTTTTCCAATTGTATTTTCCATGGTAAATTGTTGTGCCACCTATCTATGATGCACCTCCCAAATAAGCTTCTCATGCTTGCTTGAAGGAACATAGAAATTCCCTAGATGGCACAAGAGTTCATATTCTAGATGAAAATCTAAGTTATATTTACTTTCTCCCAATGTCTAGTATGTATAAACAAAGTTAGGGTTAGTATGGTACAATTGGGGCCATCAAGGTCTTATGTTCATATGATTTAAGCATTATGGTTTATACCACAACTAGAGGTTAGTCGAGGGAATCAGTAACACAAATTTTGTTATCCTTCTTATCCTTGATGTTTAGGTGGAAATATTGCAAGTACATGGACACATTTTGATGGCAACCATTATGTAGCTTTCCCTATGTCTAAGAGAGCTATAAGAAATTGTGGCCAATATAGATAATTATCTCATTTCCTTGGAATTTAATGCTTCTATTAGCGACAATCCTACATAATGGAGTACATATCCCTATCTGGTATGGAGTATTTGTGAATTATGTTGAAGGGTGTGTTATTATGAAAATCCAGGGTGTTAATTTCAAGTAAGACATACACTGAAGACATAATATAGAGCATCTATCTTAATCTCAAAGGGTTGGTGTAGGTTTAGTAGAGTGAGTAGTAATATCAAACAAATACATTGTTTTAGATCCTTGAATGATTTTTGTTGTGACTTAGTTCAAACAAACTTGGCCATGTATCCACCCTTGGTCACATGGATCAAGGGCTAATAAATATAAGAGAAACCCAACATGAATCTATGATAGAGCTTCACTTGGCATAAGAAAAAACATAGAACTATCAGAGTTGTTGAGGCTAGGCAATCATGCATGACTTGGATCTTAGTTGGATTCAACTGCACACCATATTCATCCAAAATGCATCCTAGATAGTCAATTATTTACATGTCAAATGAATATTTATTTATATTTTCAAATAACTTATGTCGCCATAGGGTGCTCAAGACATGTTAAATTTGTTGCCAATGTTTTTCACAAGTTTTTTTGAAGATTATGATTTCATCCAAATATGCAACCATGAAATTATATATGAACAATAGTAAGATATTACCCATCATTGTCATGAAAATTGTTGGAGCATTTCTTGAGCCAAAAGGCATGACCAACAACTTGAAAACGCCTTTTCTAGACTTGAAAGTGGTATTCCATACATCAATCTTGTCAATTGTAACTTGGTGGGAGCATGACTTTAGATTAATCTTACTAACAAACTTGGCATCCTTGAGCTAATTGAAATTATCATTAATTAAGGGAACTATATATAGTTTCTTTATTATGATTTTAATTATAGCTATGTGAGCTCTTGAATCTAACATTTGATTTATTCATTCTATAAAAGAGAGTGTCTGTATCATAGGCCATTAGGTAAAGGAGAATTAGGTATCAAATCAATATAATCCATGAAATTTTAACCAAATAATATAGAATTCAAATCTCTTGGTTTAAGAGATAACCTTCCTACACTATGTTGAGAATTAGGAGACCATAAAAGTTAGAACTACCACTGATACCTTGTAGAGAATACCTCCTATAGTAATTATGAAACAATAGAACCTATAATTATAAACAAAATGATGCATGCTTCCACATATAGTGTTATCCTAAAATAACATCACAAACTTCAAGTGGGGCAACATCACACAACCCCTCATCTTTGTAGGGCTTGATGCTATTAAGTAGGCAAAATTATCAACTTATGTATATCTTCTTCCTATTTCAACCAACTAATGGTGTATGGATTAGGGTGTAGCATTTCTAGCAACTTAAATCACTTGAAAACCTCTACTACAATTAAGTTCTTAAGGATACTACTATAAATAATGAAATGTAGTGCAATCCCCTTCATCCACATCTATGAGTGGAAGAGGTACTCACCTTCCTTAGGCTCCTTTGGATCTCGTGGTTGGATCTCTAGGGTTTTGATAGTAACATCGAGTTATATGTCGTTGATCCACTTTCCTTACATGAATATAAATTAGAGTCTAAGCTAGAGGTTAACTAGAAGTCTTTCAACTCAAGTAGCAATGATTTCTTTGAGTAAGATTTATCAATGTTGTGCTCAAGTCTTTTGTGGAACTCATACCACTTTCTAGTGTCCTCGTTTGATTTCTCACTACCCTTTTTTTCCTACAAACTGAACTAGCTTCTTGAGATTTCCTTTCCTTGCCCCATTGTGAGTTAGGGCCACCTTTACCATGCTTCTACTATGGTGGAATTACAATCCTAAAATTCCTCTTCAATTTTTACAACATATTCATCTGTATTTTTTGGAAAGGAGATGTACTAGAACACCATCTATATTTGTATTTCCTCATGTAGGCCACTATAGTAATTTAGAACCAGGAATTTCCCATATTACTCAATATCCAAATTCAAGCACAAGGTATGGAAGGTGTTGGTATACTTTGGCATTATTTGGTCTCTCTCCTAGCATAAAGTTTTCGATTTGATGTACTTGTTATCATAGTTTTCAATAGACCAGAATTCCTCCTTGAAGGCATTAAGAAAATACACCCAAGTGGACCCTCTGATAATTGTTGTATGTTCATCTTCAAGATGCCTCTACTAGTAAGCATCCCACCTATAACAACCTCGATTAAAAAAGTTAATGTAAAAAAATATAAGACCAAGGTCATGGAACACATATTCCAAGTTGAATGGTGGGAAAAATGTCCTAGTGGGTGTTCATTTTGGTTTATTATGGCTAAGGAAATTAGCAAAGGCATTAACAAAGGTTTTTAAAAGGCAAGAGGTATTAATTGGAATTTATTTATGAGAATAAAGGAAATTCAGAGAAAATGAGGGTGAAAGGTCACAAGTTGCATGTGAGGAGGAAATTAAAGGAAAATAATGGAAAATGAAGAAAATAGAGGCCTCATTGATAAAAAGGCTTATGAGGATCAATCCATGGCTTTTACCAGTTAGGTCTTTTTGACAATTTTTGGGTGTAGCTCTCTTTCCATTCTCTCTCTCATACACTTAGATAATTCTTGGAGAAATCTAGCATTGGAGAAAGGAAGGAAAAGGAAGAAAAGGGAAGAAAAAGTCAAGCAAGGAAGAGCTGGATCAAGTGGCTACAACGAGATTACTTGCAGGTATCGAGTTACATGGATGATTTCCTTTCTAGTTTTGGCATGCATGGTATATGCATGTGTGCATTTGGTTATCTTGATGTCATTGGCATGGACTTTTCTAGGTGCGACAATGGTTTTCAGCCTTGCCTTTCCATTTTTGGATATTCATGGTGTGATGGGGTTCTTTCATTTGGTTGATTTGGATTGTTGGATGTTTTCGAAACTGGGTGAGGTGGTCTTAGGAAATTTCCCAAAGGCTAGAAATCCCTGGACCAGTAAAGGTGGGATATGCAGTAAAGCCTGAGTTTGGAGATGGAAAAATTCCTCACGGTTTAGGTGGAGAGATTCAGAAACATCCATGCTTTCTTAGGGCATAGTGATCCCTAGACTGGTGATCATGGGATTGCGGTAAAGCTTGGTAGTGTATGTTTCTTGTTTGGGCCTAGGAATCCTTGACCAAAAATGGCAGGATATACGGTAAAGCTGAGTTGTATAGGTGCTTGCTTTGGGCCTAGAAATCCTTGACTGGTTTTGATGGAATATGCGGTAAATCCTAAGAAGCATGGTCGGTTTTTTTGTGAGTCCAACATTCATGCTTGGAATATGTCACGAGGGTGATTGTATGAAATAAATATTTGGTTCAACCCAATTTATTGTCGGGTGGTATGTGGAAGTGCCTGACTTGGTTGGCTTTTGCATTTGAATAATACAAATCTTTCCTCTCAAGTTTTATGAGCAAATGTGCTTGGTATTGTGTGACTTTAATGCTTGTTCTATCATCATTATTATTATGGTTATATGTTGGCTATAATCATGGTTTTATAACGAATTTTAATCATGCCTCTAATCATTTTTTGATTAGTAAACGAATGGATAGTGATTTTATGACATAACATATGATAATTCAACTATGGTGAGAAGCCATTAGACCTTCTTGATGATTCTCTAATAAGTATGAGATCCCTATGTTCAAATGTGTGTTTATGACCCATAGATTACATGTTCATGATGTGTTTGATGGAATTTTTGTCATGATTAGGCCTGGTTAGGTCAAGTTGTTATCTAATTTTTGTATGCAAGGCTTTGTCTTTGTGTCATTCATTTTTTTGGACATTTTCATCAAATTCTGGGCAGTGACCTGGAGTATAGCCTTGAAAAAATGGCACATATTTCACGGTACAAGGCATAAAAATGTGAAAAAAAAGAATAAAATCTCTCCCTTGCAGGCTTATGCATGTGAATAGATGCTTTCAGTCACATCGATGCAAGCTTGTGCACATGACTGGGGTTTCAAGTCAATGAAAAAGTAGGTTAACTCAGGGTTTGGGCACCTGGTAGGGTGGTTTAGTTCTTGGGGTCCCTTTAGCAACTAAGGGAAATCAATAAGGTTTTAGTTTTATTAGTTCCACTTCCTTAAGGTGATCGA
Source organism: Pinus taeda (assembly GCA_000404065.3). Lineage (NCBI taxonomy): Eukaryota > Viridiplantae > Streptophyta > Pinopsida > Pinales > Pinaceae > Pinus > Pinus taeda. The sequence continues at coordinate 18,626 of APFE030598688.1, forward strand.
GGAGGTTGATTCATATCATAGTAAATCATCATGACATATTTACCCTGGTGGACTGGTATACTTGGGTAAGTGTGGGAGGAGGGTGTTACACCACCAATATCAAAAATGGGGAAGGGATTTAAGGAGCATGAAGGTTATATTTTTGTTGTCTAAATTTTTTGAACAAAATAGTAACCCTCCAAACTATTTAACCATTTCTCAAAATCATTTTTCTATATGATCTTCAAATAAAGGAATCTCAAAGTTAACTTGTACCTTGAAGGGTGTTGCAAAAAAAGAAGGTTCCTTTGGCATTGTTAGTAGTTTTCAAAGGTTCTTGGTAATATTATCTATCCCCTCATTCCTCTATCAGAAGGGCTTCCTTAAGGAACAAATTGATATGACCTCCTACTCCACCTCCTTCTATTATTCTACCATGGGAGGCTACTTGGGGCAGTGTGAGTGGTCCTCTCAAAATAAATTTAGTTCAAGACCCAACTTCGTATACCTTGACCTCACTATGCACATGCATGAAGAAATAAACAAATAACATATTAATTTCATGCCACTAATCTTGATTATATATTAAATGAAATGGAGTCATAAACATAAATGGAAACACACAAAAATATCATAAAGAGCACAATAATATGGTGAAATCCAAATTCTATTAATGAATGAAATAAAAAAAAACTTTGCAAAATATGAATTAATACAAACTAGCTATAATGATTGTAGTTTATCTCTAAAGAGAGATGTGTTGGTTAAGCTCATTTGCAAGAATACATTATACTTCCATTTTAACATAAAGTATGAAGTCCCAAGACGAAAAAAAAAACCCAAGAATCCAAAACCTCAACCCTAGGAAATGATGTGGCAAAAGGAATGTGGGCCCTAAGGAGGATATTCTATATTTTAATTAATCCATGCACTATGTATTTGATAGACCATACAAATTTTCAACTACAAAAAACACAAGAAAAATTCCCAAAAAATGGATCGAAATTTTGGGACATAAAAAATATTGTAGAGCCACAAATATTTGGAATCATTATGATTCAATGGAAAGAGTATATGCCCCTTGTTATCACCCAAATTTTCTCACATAGATTTACAAGTAATTACTAGAAAATGTCATTAATACACCAAGAAAAAGGTCATTTGTGACTATTACTCAATATCCTAGATGCAGTTGAGAAAACATTACAAAGTGATTTTTTTATCCATCCATGCAAAGTCACCATGCAAGTTTATATGACTTGTTCAATTTTCCCTTTGATGACCATGCAAATTCGTAGAAAACAAAATTTCATTAAGGAATGACATGAAAAATAATGAATATCCAATTAGAAGGCAAGTAGTAAGTGTGAGTTAGGTTGGTTCAAAGCTCTAGTACATTTAATGTAAGTACTCTGGCAACTCAAGGCTCCTATGATGTCCCTTTCATACATGGGAAGATGGGCTTGATCACCATTCACATAATGAACTATTTTTAGTGAAACCTGAGAAAAATTAAATAAGATTCATTGGAAACCATTTGAATAAGAGAATTTGAATTCAAAGTTCTACTTTCCATGTTTCAAGAGAATTCCCAAGAATCTTGAATCTCCCTAGTAGTATCATTATTTTCCCTTAAGAGTTGCTTCACCATTGTGAAAACTTGCAATGTTGTCATAGTGAGAGACAAAAACCCAAACTCCAAAAAGGGACCCTCCCTTGGAAGGCTCAAAGAGAACTCACAAATTCCATCCAAACATTCCTTGATGTCTCATTCAAGGCCCCTTGGCCTTCTCCATTGGAAATAAAAGGAGTTCATTTCCATTTTGTTTTTGTGTCCCTATTGTGTATATTTGTTTCTTATTTATAATATAATGGATGTTCCCTTCTTATCATTAATGCATGCAATCTTTTTTTCCTTTAAAATTACTACTAATGATATTCTATTTGTTGTAGGTTTGTGGCTACCTCTTATAACAAAATGTTTTTTTTCATCCCTCTTAGCCAAGAACATACTACACCCATAATACCACACATCTTAATTTGTATAAGCAATAACAAATGGACATTTAATAATCAAAGTTGTTATCTATATGTATGCCAATAACAATATTATTTAATATTTAGCGAATTTGATATGGATATTTTGAAATTGAGATGTAATATGGACACAAGTAGGACATTCTAAAGGAAATTTTCATTTTCCACCTTCTTAGTATCACAAAGATGGAAAATTATTTCATTCCATGACATTTTAAGGATAAAAAACATGTTAGTTCAACATAGTCATAAACTAGGATGCCCTTGAAATGGTGAAAAGGGAACGTTGAAGTGAATTCCAATGGTTATTATACTCAAAGATAGGAGAAGAAATTTTCCTTAGATGGAGTCCATGAATAGTCCATAAAGAGTTCATTGAACAAGTGCATGAATAGTTATTCCAACTTTAGTAGAATAATGTTTCCACCAACAAATATCATACCATGTTAGTCAATTCTTAATCTGATGGGTCAAGAGTCAATGGAATAATGCTACTCACCTACAAATATGATGTCATGTTAGTCAATTCTCAAGTTTTTCAAACTTTCCAATAATAATGTTGTTGATAATAACTTAATATCCCTAAGAACATTATGTAGGATTATGTCTTGAAGTAATCAATTTAATCAATTTGGCTTAAAGAGAATGTGAGAAGGGGCGATGGCACAAGGGGGTCATTTATAACCCCAAGGGGGCAATTTTTTTTTTCGTATGCCTAGAGTATTAGAGTAAAAATCAATAATGTGGTAGAAATGTATGTTTCACTACAAGGAATACAACTTGTGAAAGTTATTAATGCATAAAAGGTAACAATGATGGGAGATTCAACATTAATCATCATCACTCTTCTCTTCAACCTTGCATTGCAAGACTATCAACTGGATTATTTTGGAGTCGATTTGAAAATAAAAAGTCTCTTTGACTTTAGTCTCTTCTTATCATGTCCCAAGGTAGAAGAACCAGGAGATAGATGATTTAGCTCTTCTTGCAACAAAAAGGAAAATGGGGGTTATTTTAATCAGTCTCAATGAGTATATCTAACATATTCCATGATCACCCCTCAAACTTAACTCGATGCATGAACATGAATCACCGCAAGAATCAATGTGTTGTCATCCATTATGCCCTCGATAAGAGATGGTCAATATGACACCTCTATCGCCTCCACATGCTATCCATTCTTACCACCCATGATTATCATTTCCTCACCTAGTCAAACATATAATATGTCACTATAATATATCACATGGTTAGTGTATTTTCGTGGTGACAAGAATTCTCCCTTGGTTTGGCTGCAAACTCTTCATGTTAAGGTGTTTTTTGGCTGATAGTTTCCCTACTCAATTTTTAGTTTCTCTTCTTATCTAGAGGATTTTCTTGAAATGTGATGAGGGTACCATGGCATCTTAGTATCGGGTGTGGTTTCTCTAGCCCTCTTAAACAATAATTCATTGGAATCATTTCATTCCACCATGTCCTCAAATAAGGTTCCCATGGCATTCAAAAGTCTCCTTTTACTTTGATTTTTTGTACCATGGTGCTGGTATAGGATGATGATGAAGGTAATGAACATGTTATTTACTACCTTAGTCACAATCTCCTCGACACCGAAATGCATTATGCTCATGTTGAGAAATTGGCTTTGGCTGTCGTGTAGGATGTTCAGTGCTTTCAACATTACATTCTACTGCACACCACCACTGTGATTTCATAATGCAACCCCATGACCTACATCCTGACTCGTTAGTTGCTGGGGGGCAATTATTCAAAGTGGATTGTTATCCTCCAAGAATTTGATTTGGTGTTTACTCTTGCCAAATCTAAGAAATCACTAGCATTTGCTGAGTTTATTTGCTCCCTTCCCTCCGCTTCTCTCCTTGTTGGTGCCGATGAGTAGGTCCCGGATGAGACTCTTTTCTTAATTATCACTCTCTACCCCTAGTATGGTGATATCATCATATATCTCTAAACATCCACCTTCCTGTCTGCATTGACCAAGGATGATCATGACACGTTCAGCATCAATCTCAACCTTACCATATCATTGGAGATACTTTATACTACATTGGTGTCGATTCAATTCTTCACCGATGCCTCATTCTCGAGGAGGCTAAGAGAGTCTTGAATGACTTCCATTCTGACGCATGTGGCAGTCACCTGTCTGCATATGCTACTGCTCAAAAAATCCTTTGCGTTGGTTATTTTTGGCCCTCTTTCTTCAAGGATTGCATCCTTGTCGTTCGCAAGTGCCATGAGAGCCAAATTTATCAGCGTAAGATGCATGCCCCACCCGCTCATCGACACCTTGTTATTACCATTGGTCCTTTTTCCAAATGGGGCATCGACGATATGACCTGTAACCCTCGTTCGACCGGGGGGCATGGGTATATTATCGTTGCTATGGACTATTTCACCAAATTGGCCAAAGCAATGCCTACATACTCCACGAATGGTAAAACAACGACTAAATTTCTATTCAATCACGTTTTTTCCAGGTTTGGAGTGCCTCGAGCCATTGTCACCGAACATGGCTCCCATTTTCGAGATTACATGATGGCTGAGCTGACTTCTATGTTGGGCTTGTGCAACAATGGCTCAACCCCATACTACCCTCAGGCCAATGACCAATTTGAAGCTGTGAAAAAAGTTTTGGTCACAATGCTTCAGTGCACCATTGGGATGCACAAGTCAAATTGGCATCTCATGCTCTTTTCAGCTCTATGGGCTTACCAAACCTCAACCAAGGATGCAACTGGGTTCACACCATTCCAGCTAGTCTACGATTTGGAAGCAACTTTATCGATTGAGTGTGAAATTCCATCCCTCAAGCTAGCTATCAAACTTCTCCCTGAGACCTCTCCTCAGGAAGAGCATCTCTTGTACCTAGAACAACTTGATGAGACTTTCCGTCTTGCTGCTTTGGTCATCGAAGCACAAAAAAAGTGGGTCAAGTCCCATTTTGATCAGTCTATCTCCCCTCGAGCCTTTTTCGAGGGTGCTTTAGTTCTTCTATATGATCAAGCTAATGATAAGTTGGGGGCATGTAAGTTTGAACCCATGTGGAATGAGCCCTACATTGTTAAAGGTCTATTACAGAAAGGGGCCTATGTGCTCATTGACTATGAGGGAAATCCCTTAGAGAAGCCCCAAAATGGGCTTTATCTCAAAAAGTACTATGCTCCAGTCATATTGCATGGTTACTTTTGTACAATAGTGTGTTATCCATTTTTGTACAGTGTGGTTTGGTGTGTTATTTTGCAAGCAAATTTCTTGCTTATTATGTTTTTGCCTGCTTTGCAGATGTCGGTGTCTCCTCACTTCAGTTTCGATGATGGTGCTTGCCGTAGTACTTGGAATCTATCATCCGTGACATAGGCCATTTATGACCCCCATGGTGAGTTGATTGATCTTTAAGGTATTTGTCTAGGTCGAACAACTAATAACATCCCACAGTATAGCACAGTTATCGAATTGTTGTCAGAAGTTATTTCTCTTGGCATTCGGAAATTGGTTTTCAACCTTGATTCGCAGCTTGTTGTCCTTCAATTGAACGGGCAATATTCCATCAGAAACCCTCAGATATTGAGAATGTATCTACAAATTCATCTACTAGAGAGATATTTTGATTACATTACATATAATCATATTCCTAAACACATGAATACATTAACATATGCATTAGCTAATTATGTGCTAGATAGACATTTGCGAAACATGTAAAAACTCAAAAAGAAAAAAAAATTGTACCATAGTAAGCAAGGAAGTACAACATATATATATGTGTGTGTGTGTGTGTGCCGATAATGTTTGTCATACATCAAAACCTCAAAAAATAATATGTGTTTTCAAAATACATCGGTGGCTCACATGCCTCAAAAATGTGGAATGTTAGACCTATGCACTAAACAACATGATTCTCATGATAGCATGTAACTGCTCGAACTACGTGAGTCAGTAGTCAGCAGATGTGATCTGAAACCCCCACCGTATGCCTTTGTTACTGGCGTAGGACATCACCCATCTGGGTGTACTCTGGGATCCCATGGGTCAAACCCTTGACATTCCGCACAATATCCTCCTCGTTGTCGCTTCCCTCCTAATAAGGAGAGACATCAAACTGTCGAGCAACACACTTGGCAATAGGGGACATCCTGGCAGGGTGTTCTGGTCCAACATCTGCATCCATAAAATCAAAATGTCATGAACACATATATCTGAAAAACAATAAAAAAACATCAAAAATTAAAAATTGTTTGTTTTTTTACCACCATCATCATAATCCTCCCTTGGGAGAGGCATATCCTATGCAGTGACAGGTGACGGATTGTCGATGATGGTACTAGAGTCATGTTTCAATTCTTTTCTCGACTCGTAAAACTCAAATGAAAAGATCACTAAGTATTTTTCCCTTTTTGACTCGTAAAAGAGAATAAAATGGGGGGTCTGTTTTCAAGCTATTTCCGAGTCTTTAAACACGAAAAGATTGTCGATCTCTTGTCATTTTGAACTCGTTAAAGGATGCGAAACATCATTCACCCAGTATATATTTACCCCTTTTTCGAGCTGGGATGCACTATTTACGAAAAAGGTACTCCTTGACTGAAATGGTTAAGTGGTTCTCTCAAGTATCATTTTCTACCTTTTCAGACTTGGGAGACACAATGTACAAAAAGGGACCATGTGGATTTTTATTTTCCTTGTCTTTTTCAAACTCTCTAAACATGAAAAATATACTGAGTTACCCCTTTGTCAGACTCGTTAAAACATTGAATGACATTGGATTCGTCACCATGATGAATGTGAGCTTCTCCTTCCTAAGGCTCATTAAACCTACTAGGTTGGATTCGTCTAAAGGAAGTATATGCTATCCCCTTAAAGCTTGCGATAAAAAAATAATTAGGGTACCTGCCAGAAATGTTGAGGGAAAATTTGGAAATTCTATCAGTTGTGTCAGTAACTCACTCTTGAATATGACACTTTCTAGTTCGTGTCAGGTTGGGATCCTCCTTTTCATTTGACCTTCTTGGGTTGGGCCGCTCATTTTTGCCTTCCATTTGATCTTTTCCATGTCATCATGACCACCGATCCTATGGATCCAAAATATGCCAAACTCTGGAATCATGTCACTGATATGTTCAAGAGTTATTCCTTCTACAGTTACACTTACTCCTGATTCTCTGTGTCATCTGAAATCATTTGCATCCCTTTGTCTCGAGTCAATGATGTGGGATACATCATGGCCCTCCTTCGACACAGTCGCTTCCTATCGACTTCAGCTCATTATATAGGAAGCTGGCCGAGAGACTCCCTTCCAGTACCTTAGAGTTTGCATGCCCTAATGGCAAGTTCTTCGCACTCTACAACAAGTTCAGATCATTGGCTTTCGATTGGGTGATTTCAAGGGTGTTAGACATGAGTTCCTTTATTCACATTTCATGAACTGTGCTGCTTGTACCTTGAGAGCCATTTTCATTATTGGTGGTTTCTCTTGCACTTGTTAACGGTTCATGTCATTGACTAGTAATCAAGTGACTTCCTAGCATGTTCAACTTCAACACATTCATTCACATGTTAGGATTTGTACTTTGATCGGGTCGTTTAGAGCTTAAGACCCTGGGCTAAGATTACACAAGTCTAGGTTGCAAGGCCATGTGACATGTTCATGTTGATATACATGTCTCTTTCAGATGGATGGTTGTGACCATACCATGAGTTGTTATATGTGATCCTTCTCATTATTGGATGGTTGCAACCATACCTTGGAATCATTATGATCCTTTATGTTGGATTGCAACACCCATGCCTTGGATCCATTTACATGATCATTCTTTGGATGGTTGCATCCATACCATGATTCATGTATCATTATTCAAAGTTTTTAGTGATGTATATGTCTCTATGCTTGCTTGCAGGTTTTTTGATGACAGACCAGGTTCCCTGCTTCCACTTGTAAAGAATTTCACCCCTCGCTCTAGTTTAGCCTTCACGCTTTAGGGGGCATCTGTTACGCAACATTTTGTCACTGCCCCTATACTCCCCCATCTACGATCCTGGAGGACCTCTACAGTATACCCAACATTCTTTCCCATCATGAAGAAACTCCCAGTATGTCCCTCTTCATGAGCAGAATAATTCCCCTTTGCATCATTTCCCAAGAAGCTTCCTTCTATCCCAGTTTACAAGACCGGTGTTACTGACCATTTTTCTCCTCGCACCGATTTACAAAGGTTGAAACTAGTCCTCATGCCTTTCAGAGTGACTGAGCCCTTTTCCAGTTGCGTCGATCCTCATTTGGAAGGTTTTTTAAATAAGGAGCTGAAGCTTCCGTGTCTAGAATCTTTGTAATAGAAGTCTAGTAGATGGTTGGGCCAGATAGAGCCGAGGAAGTCAATTTGGGCTCATTTCCCCTATTAGGATGGAACAACCTCAAGAGATAAGACCTTCTCCCATGATGAAAGGAACCATCTCCCATCCATATAAGCTATATAAACCTCTCTTTTTCCCAAGCAAAAGCTAGTTGGATTTTTGGAGCAAGTTTGAATAATCAGCAAGTCATCTATAGCTTATAGCTTTCTAGTGTATCTTTGAGGGAGAATAGTGTGATTTTGGTTTGGTTTGAGACTAGAGGGAAAGAGGCCTTGAAACTTCTATTCTTGGGGCTATACATGAAGTGTTAGCAGAAGTGTGGGAACCCGGATACGTTGGAGGAGACCAGCAATGTCAAGGCACCAGTTGCAATCTCTTTCTGATTTATATAAATGCAACTACTAATTGATTTCCTACATGAAGTGCCTTTTTACATCTTTATGGCTTAATGTTCCTTGACCTATTATGTATGCTGAATATAATATTGTATGCTATCATGTTTTTTGTTTTTGTAATTTGCTTGTTTAAGGTATTCAAAGGAAGGAAACAAAAGATAGCTGGAGTGAGGAAGCATGATCATCACCAAGTGGAATAATGTTCTAAGAGGTAGGCCCTCTTAATTGATTCTATCTTAAGGAGATTTTCCATAGATTGTTTGTTTGTGGCTAGACCCGCTCTCTCGGGCTAGAGGAATTGTTTGTGTTCGCACTGAGAACTTACCTGCACCACAGGCAGAAAGGCACTTCTATATGTGATTTTGCTACATTGAAGTTTAAGGAAGCTTATGGCCACCAGGAGAGGAGGTGAAGCCTAAATCAACTAAAGTCCAATTGCAGAGCTTGGATAGTCATTTTTTGGGTTTTTGGGTCTTCTAAATCCAATAGAGCAGGTTGCAAATCCATTGCAACACTTCAAGTGCATGTAATCAGAGAATTTACCATTAATCCAAAAAGGGCCTAGCCATTGAATAAGGTCCAAGGAGATGTAGCCCAGGAGGGGTGAACTCCTTTATCAGGTTTGTGTTATGAGTTGTTGTGTTTTACTTCTGTGCATTTTACTTGTTGTATGTGTGTTTTAAACAACTAATTAACCTCATAAATTTCTCATAAAAGACACTCAACACTTGACAAATAATTCCTCACATTTAGGTTAATTTGAGACGATCCTAAACACATTTTTAATACTGATGAGGGAGCTTGCATAACATTAACAAATTTTCCCAACATTCAGATCATCTCCCCACCAGAGGGATAAAATGTAGAGATGGGCATGACCCAAGAGCGTGAGGCACATCATCAGATGTAGAGGGGCATGGGTATCTGGGCCTATAGGGTTGGTCTTCGATTTAGGATGGACTACTACGACCAACTGCCTAAAATTTTGGTTGAGGAGGGCTCGAGACATCAGGGCAGATCCTAGGCTTCTGGAGCTATTGAGGGATTCTTCACAAGATATGATGACTCTTATGCATCATATCATCAGAGCTACTAGGCTACTCGAAGCAAGGAGAGATGCATGGCATGCAACAAATACACCACATAAGTCTTCACATAGTGCTAGCCCATCATATCATGATGATGAGGTTGGTGATCATGCTTTTAGTATTACTAGATCGTGATTAAGGTGTCGACGATCCTTCCGGTAGTAATACCCCATTAGATCATGGTTAGGGTGTCAATGATCCTTATGGTAGTACACCTCCTCATCATTCGCTTGATGATCATGTCCCAGAACTAGCAGAGGTGCCTCATGTTTCTCCTAAGAGAGCAAACCAACTACTTTCTCCTCCACCTCATTGTTCAATTGTTGAGGTAGTACTTGACCATCCATCGTATTCTACTGTAGACCAGGTTGCCACTACTACGTCTGTTGTATCATATATTTGATAGCGTTTATTTGAGTTGTGTGTGTGTGTGTACTTAATTTATATGTTGGCCTTGATGTGTATATTGTTAGGTCATGTTAGATATGTTCATTTAATGTGCTTGTAGATAGATGTGTATGTGATAACAATTATTTGACATGAAATGTATATTAATATGAGGATGTCTGTGATGATGATGTTAGATTACAATGCTTGTGTTTTGTTAGATGTGATCACGATGATGATGTTGTAACACCCTCCTCCCACATCTACCCAAGTAACCAGCCAACTGGGATAAACATGTGACGAGAGGCTACTATGATGGGATTCAACCTCTTATGTGACCTTAAGGAAGTGGAATCGACATAAAGACAACATGGAAACCCTCTACATCAGCAAGAGGACTCCCAGGAACCATGCCAACCTCTTAGGTAACTAGCCCCTGGGTCCCACTGAGTTTTTAGATCAATTAACCCCCGAATGCTCCCTTGATATGAGCAGGCATGCATCAAGAGGGCTCTGGATGCTCCCACAACATGGTATGCTAGCATCCAGGGAATTTTCTAGCTAGTTTTGTGCCTACGTCCCCGAGATTTGAGCCACATTTTCAGGCCCATAGCCCAGGTCACTACCCAGAACTAAATGACACCTTAAGAACAGAAAGATAACAGTGGAATGATGATACAAATGCAATTACTTGAACAAGCCCTTAACTAGAACCCTCCTAGCCATGACAGGCATTTCAACAAACATGCCACAAATATGTAATCTATAGGAGTAAACAATAGATCTGAGCATAGGGGTCTCATACTTATCTGAGAATTGCTAAGAAGCATTGTTCCCTTACATCATTAGTTTCATTATCATCTATTAGGTCATAGATATTGGTTCATTCATTTACAAATCAAAACATGTGGAAATAAATACATCATCATTACCATAATACATTCTCATAATCAACATAATAACATCAGAAATATCAAGGATACATCAACCATAAAATCCACATATAAACCAATACATTTATACATAAGATATCAAGGAGAAAACCTCTTATTAATGAATTCAAAATCCAACCCAGGATGGGACTACCACATTCCACCTGACCATAGAATGATGGAGTGAATTCTCTCTTCAACCATTCACCCCCATGCCATATTCCAAGCATGAATGTGGGACTCAAACTAAAAGAACTAACCAAGGAATCCCGAGGTTAAACCACCTCACCCTCATCAATAAAAACCAGGATTTACCATAATCCATCTCAGATCACTAAGCCAACACAATAAACATGTAATAATAAGCTTTACCATGATCTCCACCAAATCACTAGGCCAACACAAGCATGGATGCCACCAGATTTTTCCACCTACACCATGATGAAATTTCTTGTCTCCTAATCTCTCAGGCTTTACCGCAATCCACAGTTTGATTCACAGATCACTAGGCCCTAAAACGATACACCACCCTCTAGGCTTTACTGTATATCCCACCATTCACCGACAAGGATTCCTAGGCCTAATCAAGGGAAACCACCTCTAGGATTTACCATATATCCCGCCATGTCACTAGTTGAGGATTTCTAGGCCCACCGAGGCAACACAAAATCTAGCTTTACCACACCCACAGTGTGGTTTAGGGGTTACTAGGCCATGTGTTCTATCATTTGGAGACCCACCTCACTCAGCTTTGAATCCATCCGACAATCCAGCTCAACCAAAACATGAGAACCCCATCACACCATGGCTATCCAGAAATGGAAAGGCTAGGCTAAAAACACTATCGCACCTAGCAAAACCCATGCCATAATAAAAAAGAACCACATGCAACACCATGCATGCCAAAACTAGCAAGGAAAACACACATGCAAATCGATACCTACAATGAATCCTGTTGTAGCCGCTTGATCCTGCACTTCCTTATGTGCTCCTTCCTTCCTCTTGCCTTATTTTCCTTTCTTGGTCCAATGCCAAAGTGCTCTAAGAAAACTCTGAGTGTCCAAGAGTGAGAGAGAGAGAGAGAGAATAATGAGAGAGCTCAAAAACTGAACTGACAAAAGGTTACAAACTGATCCTCAGAAGCCTTTTCATCAATTAGGCCTCTATTTTCTTCATTTTCCATTATTTTCCTTCATTTTCCTCCTCACATGCAATCTGTGACCATTCATCTTCCTTTTCTCCTAATTTCCATTATTTTCATAAATAAATGTGCCAAAAATTCCATTTTGCCTTTCCAAAGTCTTAGCCATTGCCTTTGACAATTTCCTTAGCCATAATAAACCAATGAACACCCACACTAGGATGTTTTTCCCAACATTCAACTTGGAATCTGTGTCCCATCAACCGTGGTTATTATTTTGCCTTTATTAACTTTTATTACATGCAATTTTCACCAGGGTTGTTACAGAACCCTCCCCCTTGGGGGACACCATCCTCAGTGTTCAATCACACCTATACCTCAACAAAACCACTAAAAAGTAAACATATTGCTCATGGAGCTTTATAACATAGCTTGATGTAGTATTTACAATGATCACCTTACTGAAAAGCAAACAAACATGACAACATAACATCATAATAACATGACACCCATACCACTTATTTGAGCATTATAGCATAGATCATGGTGGCATTTACATCCAAATACATATGTACATATACCAAACGTGTACCAAAAACATATACCAAACATCATACCAAAATTTCTTTGCCTCAACCAACAAACAATGAAGGATACATAGCCTGCATCTGATCTGCCATCTCCCATGTAGTGTCATCGGGCCCAAAGAGTTTCCGCTACACTTTAACCTACTCAATTACTCGGCTTCAGAGCATGAGCACCTTTCTTTGCAATATACACTGACGTTCCGATTAGAATTCTCCATCTAGATCCACCTGCAATACAGACCAGTCAATCACATGATCACCATCTTTAACACACTTCTTAAGCCATGACAAATGGAAAACATCATGAAATTTGACTTTCGAAAGTAGTGCAAGTCAATAGGCTACTGGCCCAATCCTCTCAATGATCCTGAAAGTTCCACAAAATCTTGGTGCCAAGTTCAATTTGATGTGCAAGTACACTTATTCCCCAACCTGGAACTCCTTGAAAAACTTGTTCCGATTTGCATGGATCTTCTACCTATCCTGTGCTGTTTTCAAATTCTTCTTGATTACCTACATTTCCTGTTCCATTTCCTGCCAACATGTTTGGTCCAATTAACACCCTGTTAGCTGGACCACTCCAACTAATGGGAGTATTGCAACTCCACCCATACAATTCCTCAAATGGACTCATATTTAATGATTCTTGGTATCCATTTTGATAGGAAAACTCTACTAGTGGAATATAATCTTCCCACTTTTGTTGTTGATGCATCACGTACATCCTTAACATGTCCTCCAATATCCAGTTGACCCTCTCAGTTTGTCCATCTACCTGTGGATGATAAGTTGTACTAAAGGCCAAATTTGTGCCCAAACTGCAAAAAACTCCTTCCAAAACTTAGAAGTGAACTTTGCACCCCTATCTGACACAATATTCTTTGGGACTCCATGCAATCTGACCACATCTCTAATGAATACCTATGCTACATCACTAGCTGAGAATGTAGATTTCACTAGGATGAAGTGTGTTACCTTTGTTAACCTGTCCACAACAACCATGATGGAATCATGTTGTTTCATTGTCCTCGACAATCCTATGGTAAATTCCATGGAAATTATCTCCTATTTCCATTATGGAATCGTAATTGGCTGTAGCAATCCACCCGAGTGCTTACATTCTACCTTCACCTGCTAACAATCCAAACACCTAGCCACAAACTATGTTACATCCTTATTCAGATTCAACCAATAATAAAACTTTTTCACTGCGGTCAATGTCTTCTGATAGCCTGGATGACTTGAATATGGTTTCGCATGAAACTCCCTCAAGATCACCTTCTTGATTTCACTTTTCTCTGACACATATATACTATCTCTAAACCTGATCAATCCATCTGCCGTGAGACAATAGTCCACATCCTGTGCACCTGCACCTATATTACTACATGTATCTATACATGTATTACTACCTCTATGTGTACCTATTCTCTGTTGCAACTTGTGCACAATCTCCATATACCTGACATCTTGCTGACCTGCCTGCAAGATCCTATCCTGTAGATTTATCTTGTAGGAACTCATAGCTACTATACGATTTACCTGTATCGACCTACTAAGATCATCTGCGACCATGTTCTCCTTTCATTTGATATACTTGATCTCGAAGTCAAACTCATTGATCGTGGCCAACCATCTAGCCTGCATGGCATTCAGATTCGACTGGTTAAACAAGTATCTCATCCCACTATGATCACTCATCAATACAAACCTCCTGCCAAGAAGATAGTCCCTCCACATCTTTAATTCATGTATGATAGTTGGTAGCTTAAGATCATGTGTCAAATAGTTCTACTCTTGTTCATTTAGTTTCCATGACTCATAGAACACACTACCTGTCCTTCCTACATACTCCACCAAGTCCTCTCTTGCAAGCATCTGTACATACTAAAAATTCTTTGTCCAGATCTGCTATCTTTAACATTAGTGTATGTGTCAACAACTGCTTAAGTTGTTCAAGACTGGCTTGACACTCCTCTCTCCATTCAAACTTCTTACCTTTCCTCTACAATGATGTGATAAGATAAGTGATCTGTGAGAAGTTCCTGATAAACCTCCTACAATAGCCTGTCAACCCCATGAAAGATCTCACCTCATCCACATTCCTGGGAGCTACCCACTCCATGATGGCTCTTATATTTTCTGGATCTACTGTTATTCCCTCCTTAGAGACAACATGTCCCAAGTAATGTACTTCAGCCTGAAATAAACTGCACTTGCTAAGCTTAGCATACAACTGATGCTCTCTCAACAATCTCAACATTGCTACTAAATGTTCGACATTCTCTTCCTCATTTTTATAATATACTAATATGTCATCAATGAACACAATAATGAACTTGTCCAAATAGGGACACAACGCACTATTCATCAAGCACATAAATGTAGTTGGAGAATTAGTCAAATTGAATGTAACTACAACAAACTCATAATTACCATACCTGATCCGGAAAGTTGTCTTGTAAATGTCCTCTTCTTTGATGCGTACCTGATGATATTCAGATCTTAGATCAATCCTCGAGAACACTGCTCCTCCCTTTAGCTGATCGAACAAGTCATCAATCCTTGGCATTGGATACTTTTTCTTGATGGTCACTTTGTTCAACTGTCTGTAGTCAATGCATAATCTAAGAGTATGATCATTCTTCTTGACAAATAATACAAGTGCACCCCAAAGTGATACACTTGGCATAATGTAACCATTGTCCAACATTTCCTTCAACTGCAACTTCAACTCTACCAACTCAGGTGTGCTCATCCTATAAGGTTCTTTTGATGTTGGAGCTACCCCTCGAACTAAACCAATAGAAAAGTCTACTTCCCTGTGAGGTGGTAACTCTGAAATCTATGCGGGAAACACATCCGAAAACTATTGTATAGTTGGGTACTTGTTCAAAACATATGCATCCTCAACTTGCTTACATTTGTCACTAGAGATATGTATTGCAAAGAACACACCCCTTCTTGTGATTATGCTTGGCCTGCATAATTGTCACCATCCTAGCTGATGTGGCTTTCTTCTCTCCCTAGAAGACTCTTGGTTCCCCATCGTCATCCACACACTCAATGGATTTTTCATAATAATCCACCTTGGTCCTATGAAGGTACAACCAATCCATGCGCAACAACATATTGTATGATCCTAACCATAATACATTCAAATGTGTTATGGTAAGCATACCATTCAAATTCAAGTACACAAGATCTTACCCAGTGATGAACTTGCTTCTTTGTACCTGTAGCCAACTGCACTAACCAAGATTTTGCATGGACTTCTTTATTCAAACCACACTTATCCACCAAGTCAGGACTAACATAACTATAATTAGATCTAGGGTCAATCAAAATATAAATAACTTGATCACAAAGCTTGTCGTCCATCTCAATGATAGATTCCTAATGGTTTGCATGTGTGTTATCCAGTGTTGCATAGATACAAGGAATTCTCTAACCAACATCCCCAACAGTCTATGCCTCTTGTGCATTATAGGTTTGAGGCCTACCACCCAGATTTTATGGAGAATATCTCTTAAGTTGTTCCTCACCACATGTCCAACACTCCAACCGTCCAGTACCTTTAAATGTTGTTGTTGTGACCCATGTCCATGTCTAGCTACATTGAACTTATTTTGTGGTGCCACATTTTATTTTTCTTTTGCATTTCGTGGCCTTGTTCTTTTTTACTGCCATATATCCTTACCTTTATCTATATCCTTCCCTTTCCGTCCTTGCTGAGATTCATTCTTAGGCTTTGACTGTTCATATCAATGCTTCAATTTCCCAATAACTTCCTCAAGTGACCGAGGCTCTTCATACTCAATCCGATCTCTAAATTCTAATGGAAAACCACTGACAAATCACTAAACTTTAGCCTTCTGATTTTTAAGATATGGTACATACCTTATGTTACTGTCGATATCTTCATCCCTTCGTCAGAGATCAAATCCTCTTGTTGCATTGCATATTAGGTGTCTCTCTTAGTCAGCTGCATTCCATTAGGAGCATGGATCATCTGACAATAGTGGCTTGTTGTACATTTTCCTTCATGTCTTTTACCTGTTGGCCCATTTTCATTCATCAAGATCATATGTAGTCACCTTTTTGTTTTTAAAATTCCAAAAGTCATTTTTAGGGTTTCAATTTCATTAGGTCTAGGGTTTCATCAAAAAGGTCTCAAAAATATCCAATAACAATCAGCAGGCGCATGAGGTGGTTGAATAAAATTTCACTCAGAAATGTATTTTTCCTCAAAACTCTATTTGAGGAAAAATAGAGTATTTTAGGCTTTATTGTATAAATTCATGTATTTTTAGTTCTTCGTATGTAAATCACATTAGTGGCAACCCTAGTCACCTTGCCAAGCCTCAGTAGCTCCATCCGCTGCAAAGCAAACACAAATCAAGTCATTCAATTCATAAAAAAGCTCAAAAAGCAGAGTTGACAAGTAAAGTCACCTTGCAAACATTATAAAAGTGGGTTTTTATGAATCAAAATAAAAAAGCTCCTTGTATATAAAACATTTTCTCAATTCAAAGCTCATTTTCATTCAAAGAACAAGATTGAGCAAAGTGAAGGCCGTGTTGAGCAAAGGAAGTGAGTTTGGAGAAAAACTATCCAAATTCATGGGCGCGGTGCACTAGGTGAGTGGCGCAGCACATACAAGAGGCGCGGCACACACAGGAGGCGCGGCGCATAGAGCTGCCAAGCCCGATTTTCTTAAAAATTCCCTCAAATTTCCAAAATCACTCAAGTCTTCTATTTTGCAAGTAATTTAACCCCTCTTCCTTGCTAGTGAAGGAGTTTTTCATACAATTTATGGTGGTTTTGTAAAAGAAAAATCAAACCCTACTTCCTTGCCATTTCTCAAGAAATTATTGCCTAGGGTTTTCATTGGTTATTTTGGATGCCAAGTTCATTCTACCACTCCCTCACTTTTCACTCCTCCATTTATTTTCTCCCCTTATCTACCCATTCCCCAACTCCCATATTTAGTCATCCCTACCCCCAATTCCCATTTTCCCAAATCCTAGCTATAAATTCCCAAACCCTAATTGTTGTCCCTAAAGCTTACATATTACTCCCTAATCCCCTGCTTCCAAAACAAACCCCTGCCCTAACATCCCTCATACTCTTTCCCTCCAAAGTCCCTCATACACTTTTCCCTTGGTGGCAAAAAATTGAAAACACCATAAATTTCCTACTACTCATCAAGAAAACTCACCTACTAGCAGACATGGAGTTTGATCCTTCATATGACCGTGATGAAGAAACACACAGTGACTCTCCTACAAAGGTACATGCACCCAAGATACCTCATAAAGGTGGCAAACATATACGAGAGGAACCTACTACCCTTGCCAAGCTACAGGTCTGCCCTCTCGCTATCACTTGCTTCCAACACCAATCCTGCTATGAGTTCTGTGAGATGGTTGCTCGAGTTTAGTATCATCATGAGGCCCGGTTGTTTGTGCTTCATCTACATAATGGCCAAACTAATCTAGCTAGTGTAACTTTCACTTTAACACCAAAATCTATTTCTCTAGCAACCGGCATTCCTAATATTGGAGAGTAATGGAACAAAAGGCAGCAAATTGACAGGGAATATTATGAACCATACATCAAGCCCGGTTATTTGAGACAACTCAGTATATTTTTTCCCTTTTGGTACCTCAAATATTCATATGCTCCTTTAATGAAACTGATAATGAAATATCTCAGCTATGAGGGCCGGTTTTCTCGCCTCTATGCCTATCATATCAGGTTGTTGATGCACTTTACCAGGGTGAGAATGATGAATCTCCCGTACTTCATGTGCCGAAATATTGAGAAGATGACCACCCTAGTACAACACAAGACTCCTCAGCAGCAGTTCAACAATATGTATCATTTTTCTCTCATTAAAATCGTGGTCATGCATCAGCTCGGTTTGCAGGGCATCACATGGGAGGACTTCATTTCTCATGAATTTTTGCAGCCCCTTAAGGACCTCCAGAGGTTTTGCATGAGACAGGTGGACCTTCACATTAGCAGGAGGGTCATGAGACACAGACCGCTAGTATGCCAGTGTTTATCACCTATCAAAAAGGCACTAGACGGTTGTTTGCAGCAACAAAGCGAGTATTATCTCCATCCGGGATGGAAGGAGTCTCGCTTCCTTCATCAGCACAGCAAGTTCAGGACAAAGGTAAGAGGCCATTATAGGATGAGGGGCCTTCAAGTGAGCAGGAGACCAATTTCATTCTCATTGAGGATGATGACACTGATTTGGGCCCACAAAGCTCAAAACTCAAAGAGGTCATCCAGGAGCAACAGGTGGACATCAATGCTTTGTCTCTCAACTTGGAAAGGGCTAAGTGGATAATAAAGTACCTGGAGCAAATAAACAAGTAGCTTGAAGATCAGCAAGCGATTATGGAGTTGCAAAACATACGAGAGAACCGCCAAGCTGCCAAAAGGAGGAAGGTGAAGCTCACGTCACTTGAGCAAGAAATCAATGCCGATCAAGAATCATGGCTTGAGAGAGTTAAAATCCACGTATAAAGGTTGTTGGAGAAGGCCAACAGGGAGAAGACATTGTTGAGGCATATGGCTTATCATTACATGGCGAGAAACAAAGTCTGCAAGGCAAGAATCAAGAGCTTGAAGGCAAAGTTAAAGAGGGCATCGAGGAGGTGAAAGGAACACGATATACTTCAGATATTGGACAAGGCTTCCTTGGCCCAACACAACTCTTGATGGAGAAGACCCAGCCCAAATTTCAAAAAATTTGGGACACTTTTTGCATTTTTGACATTTTTGGGCTAAAACACAGAATTTTCTGCCCTATACGCCGGGCCACCTGGCGCTCGCTTTTGATGGGAGCCTCCAAATGACAAAAACTCATAATTTTTGGATTTGGCATGAAATAATATGCTTTCCTATGAATGGCCAAGAAATTTTGACAAGTTTTGTTCCCTCAAAAAGGTCAAAAACACTCAAAAAATGACCTTATTGCCCCTATCTTGACACACAAGGAGCACTGTTGGGAGAATTCAGTTTTGGAGGGGCAAATGGAGGAAAAATTCAAAAATTCCACTTGGGGTGGAAAGTACATAGGTAGACCTTTCCAAGAAGCACACTTGGAGAAAATTTGGACACTGGGAAGGCCTCCAAAAGTGGTTGAAAAAAGGAGTTACGCATAGGGAAATCAGTGCGGCGCATTGGGTAAATTTTGCTCAGTTTGACCAAGAATACTCTGTTTTTCACCTAGCTTCTTGACAGTGTGACTTTTCTCCTTCTTAATGTCAAAATTATGATGTAATTTCATGTAAATTGATGGATCATGATGTAAATATGTTAATTTTTCACTCATGGAGGTCGATTCATCTATCAAAAAGTTGTTTGCAACTGAATGAATCAGTTCCCTAGTTTTTAGAGGCAAGCTGTCCCACTGCCTAATTTGTAGTTCTCAGTTTATAATTAGTTGGAACAGATCCTAAACTTGTGAGCTCGACCCTAGGGGCTAGGATGAGTTATGGTTTGTCTATATCTTGTGATTTTTCAGTCATTAGCATGGTTGGACTCTTGAGAAAGCTTGGAGCTTTATTGTATACTCATATCAGCAGTTTTGGCTAAGGAATAGAGACCAAGGTTTGCAGCACTCTTTGGGATTCATGTGGAATTTTGTTTTGGTATAGTGCTTTCTTCTGTAATTGTGAATTTACTTATGTGTTATGTATTCCATTATCTATCTTATTTCTTCTTAACTAAATCAAACAAGGGTAAAGGTAGAATCCATTGAAATTACAATGCTCTACCTAGCGTTTACTTTAGTTTTTGATGTTTTCAGTTGTTTGAAGAGGATCCATGGGTTTTCTTTCCCTATTCAACTCCTCACCTGTCTAATCCCTCCATCTCATTCAATTTGAAGTGCCAAGTCAGTTGCCTACCTTGCCCCATTGAGATCTCTGCAAAACTGAGCCTCATTCCCCAGACCCAAATCTGCCTTTCCCTTTGGGCCAACAAAAAATTCATTAAATTCAATCAAAATCTTTTGCATACATACCTAGCCTAAGATCAGTCATCATATCATTCATCTCAAGAGCTTATTGATCATACTTTGCTGAGATTGATAGGAGAGAGCCTTCTCCCGACCTAGTAGGGCTAGCTACCAGGTTAAGCATGGTTTGATGTTGTCCTAGATCCTACCTTTCTCAGCCTGAGGTAGATTTAGGCACTAACACCTTAATAGCTCCAGGAACTTAGTCGTGTACTCTTCATCCGTCATTGATCCCTTCTTTAACTCATAGAATTCTTTGGCCTTACTATCGTAGTACCTTTCTGACAAGTACTTATTCCTAAAAAGCCTCTTGAATTCATGCCAACTCAAGTCCTTTTTCATGATGTCTCTGACCTGCTTCACATCTTCCCACTAGATATCTGCTTTACCTTTCAGGTTGAAGATAACAATTTTGGCCTTCATGTTTTCTGTGTACTCATGTAACTCAAATAACTTGTTCATCCCAAGTATACAAGCCTCTACATCTTCTGGTCTCTTCAAGTCTCCATCAAAAGTAGGTGGCTTTGCTTTCTTAAAATTATCTGACAAGTAACCCTATCATTCCTCATGCAAGGATGATAACAATGATGATCATGGTGCCTACCAGAACCAGAACTAGAATAATACCTATATCCATCACCTCTCCTATCCGAAGTATCCAAGAACCTGTCATCTCTCACTATGTCATATCTATCTGACTTGTGACCACCATGATACCTACTGCCATATGCCCAATTAGTTATGTCCTCCTGTCCATGCATGATCTGAGGTGGCCCCTGTAGCTGCAATTCTGACAAACTCTGAAGGAGCATTTCATTAACCTCTACTTGCTTCTCTTATGCCTCCATGATTTTATCATTGTCCACCTTACAACTCCTTATTTCTTCCTTCAAACTTCTCACAATGTCTGCTAAATCAAAAGAGTGGCCAACACCATGCTACTCATCTAATTCATAGGGATAATATTTGTAGTCCACCATCTTGCTAGTCATTTTGATTTTTTTCCTGCAAGGCATACTATGTCAGCTAAACCAAATCACAATAAACCAACACTCCTTAGCAAAATTCAGGGAGGATATCTCATCTGCAAGATCAACCAATTAACGTAATACATGTATAACATAACCATGACAACATATAAACATATAACAAATAGGTGCATCAACACATAAACATCATTCTAGATAGAGTCCAATCATCAATGCCTGACCATATCAACTACATATACCATGACCTCATGCATGACAACAACAACAACCATACCCATGTAAACTGATGATACACAACCATAAACAACACGTAACCAATCATACACTCATGACGACACACTTCACTACAACCACATCCTCCTTCACATGATGACATCACTAAAACCATGACCGAAACCATGCATATGCAACAATCACATATACCACAAGGGTGATTAACACACATTCAACCAACATGAATGCATGACCAACACACACCGACCATCCAGTCCAAGGGGTAAGCCATGCTCTGACACCACTTTGTAATACCCTCCTCCCACATCTACCCAAGTAACCGACCGATCGAAGTGAAAATGTGATGAGAGGCTACTATGATGGGATTCAACTTCCTATGTCACCTTAA
Organism: Pinus taeda; assembly: GCA_000404065.3. Classification (NCBI taxonomy): domain Eukaryota; kingdom Viridiplantae; phylum Streptophyta; class Pinopsida; order Pinales; family Pinaceae; genus Pinus; species Pinus taeda. The sequence continues at coordinate 41,187 of APFE030598688.1, forward strand.
CGAAGTGGAATCGATGAAAACACAAGATAAAGAACCTCCACATCAGCAAGAGGACTCACAGAACCATCCCAACCTCTCAGGTAACCAACCCCTAGGTCCCACTGAGTTTTTAGACTAATTAACCCCCAAATGATCCCTTAATATGGGCATACATGCATCTAGAGGGCTCTGGAAGCTCTCACAACATGGTATGCCAATGTCTAGGGACCTTTTTGCCTAGTGTTGTGCCTGCATCCCTGGGATTTGAGCCACTTTTTCATGCCCAAAGCCTAGGTCACCACCTAGAACTAAATGACACCTTCAAAACAAAAAAAAAGATAAAAGTTGAATGATGATACAAATGCAATTACTTGAACAAGCCCTTGAATGGACCCTTATCAGCCATGATATGCATTTCGTCAAACATGTCACAAATATGTAATCTACAGGAGTGAACAACAAATCTAAGCATAAGGGTCTCATACTTATCTGAGAATCGCTAAGAAGCATTATTCCCTTAAATGATTAGCTACATTATCATCTATTAGGTCATATATACTTGGTTCATTCATTTACAAATCAAAACATGAGGGAAGCCATACATCATCACTGTCATAATACATGCTTATAACAACATAAATATCAAGGATACATCAGCCATAAAATCCACATATAAACCAATACATTTATACATAAGATATCAAGGAGAGAACCTCTTAATAATGAATGAAAAATCCAACCTAGGATGGGACTACCACATGCCACCCAACCATAGAAAGGTTGGGCGAATTCTCTCTTTAGTCATTCACTCTCATGCCATATTCCAAGCATGAATGTGGGACTCAAACTAAAAGAACCAACCAGGGCATCCTGAGGTTAAACCTCCTGTTATATAATATTTTTTCGCACCCCAAGTCTCATATCCCAAGTGTCACACTTTGTGTCGTCAATGTCGCAACTGTCACAAAGTGACGAAAGCTGTCAAAAACAATGTATTCACCATGAAACATGTTCATAAGAATCCTTGAAGGAAGAAGAAGACTTTTCTTGAATAAATTCTGAAGAACTTGTCAAAAACCTTGTTTTGCAAGCCCAGCGCTACTTTTAGCAGACAAACCCACGTTGGTAACCTTTTGTCTAACTAGTGACTAGTGCTGGTAGTGCGCCTTTTGATAGGAAAATATGTTCTAGCCCTCTTCAAGTAGTTCTTCCTAAAATGGAGGAGAAGCTTCTCCTACTAGAAGTCTTGAGAACAATGAACTGCTTGCAGCTGAATGAGGATTAGAGTGAGACCTCCCATTCCTGGTTCTTGATCCTAATTTCATGGATATTCCCCTTGAAATGTGGAACCTCTCCCTACTTTTATGGATCCTCAACTCCCTCTCCTTCCCTATAAATCAAAACCCTACCATCTACTTTTGGTTAGTTGATGGTTGGTCATTACTTGGTTGCATTCCTATGTTGAAACTATGCCTAAATGCTACCCATTTTGCTAAGGAGAAGGAGTGCTTGAAGTTCTTTTCTAGGACTCAAAAACTCATCCAAAGGAGGCTTCCAACATCAAGAATTAAGTGTTTGTATGATTCCCTTACTTTCTTTTAATAATACATTATGTGTTTTCTTCCCATAAGTGTGTAAACCATTACTCATTTAATGTGATACTCCTTTATCTATCACATAGTTTATGTTAGGATGAATTATGCTATGTATGCCTTTTTCGTCTATGTTTTATCTTCCTTGCAGGTATTCATCCATAACAACGTAAAGAGGATTGAACTTGGAAACGATAATATCAATGACAACGTCAATAGGTGTTGAGCATCAGAGTGAGGTAAGTCATCTATCTTACTTTATTTTATGATTTAAACTAGGAAAGCATGAACATGTTTGTTTAGTTTGTTGCTAGATCCTCTTATAGGACTAGAGAGATCGCTTTTGTCTGCTGAAGAGATTGTTTGCATAACACCACCTCACCCTCATCAATAGAAACTATGATTTACCGTAATCCGTCCTAGATCACTAGGCCAACACAATAAACATGTAATAATAGGCTTTATGATGATCTCCACTAGATCAGTAGGCCAAAACAAGCATGGAAGCTACTAGATTTCTCCACCTACACTGTGAGGAATTTTCCTGTCTCCTAGTCTCTTAGGCTTTACCGCAATCCATAGTTTGATCCAGGTATCACTAGGCCCTAAACGGAGACACCACCCTCTAGGCTTTACTGTATATCTCGCCATTCACTGGTAAGGATTCCTAGGCTTAATCAAGGGCAACCACCTCTAGGCTTTACCATATATCCCGCCATTCACCATTGAGGATTCCTGGGCCCACCGAGGCAACACAAAATACAGCTTTACTGCAACCCACAATTCGGTTCAGGGGTTACTAGGCCATGTGTTCTATCATTCTTAGATCCACATCACTAAGCTTTGAATCCATCCAACAATCCATTTCAACCAAAAAATGATAACCCCATCACACCATGGATATCCGGAAATGGCAAGGCTAGGTTGAAAACACTATCACACCTGGAAAAACCCATGCCATAACAACAAAGAACCACATGCAACACCATGCATGCCAAATATAGCAAGGAAAACACACATGCAAATCGATACCTACAAAGAATCTCATTGTAGTTGTTTGATCCTGCTCTTCCTTGCTTGCTCCTTCCTTCCTCTTGCCTTCTTTGCCTTTCTTGGTCCAAAGCCAAAGTGCTCCAAGAAAAATTTAAGTGTCCAAGAGTGAGAGAGAGAGAGAATAATGAGAGAGCTCCAAAACTGAACTGATGAAATGCTACAAACTAATCATTAGAAGCATTTTTATCAATTAGGCCTCTATTTTCTTCATTTTCCATTATTTTCATTCATTTTCCTCCTCACATGCAATGTGTGATCTTTCACTTTTCTCCTAATTTCCATTTTTTCATAAATAAATGTGCCAAAAATGTCATTTTACCTTTCCGAAGCCCTTGCCATTGACTTTGTCGATTTCCTTAGCCATAATAAACCAATGAACACCCACACTAGGATGTTTTACCCAAAATTTAGCTTGGAATAAGTGTCCCATCAAATGTGGTTATTATTTTGCCTTTATTAACTTTTATTACATGGAGTTTTCATTAAATTTTCAACAAGGTTGTTACAAATGTCGTGTTAGATTATTAGACTTGTGTGCTAGCTAATGACATTTAATGTGCTAGAGGTGTACATTATTAGATGATGTTTATGTTTGTTAGATGGTTATCATCATGATGATTATTTTTATGAAATAATATTTATTATAGATTATGTGTTGGTGAAATTATATCCAAATTTTATATATGAAATTACCTATAAAACAACCTAATTTAAGAGAAATTGCAAAGACATTTTTATAAGTTACAAAGTTTAGTATGGTTGAAACTATAATTGTGAAATTACCATAAATATTTTTGTATTGCTTAGAAAAATATTTTTCTATTGTTCATTCATACTCATTCTAACCTAATTAGTAAAATATCTCAATACTCACAAGAAAAAAATAATTAAAGGTTAAATAATTTAGTTAGTTCTTAATAAGATGAAAATGTGTAACTCATTCAATTTTAATATAAGATATTAATAATAATAAATTATTCAAAAATACAATTTAACCAATGAAAAATTACACTATGGTCGATCTATATATATAAATAGAAAACCAATATAGATCTATCTTAATCACAAATTTATCAATCACTAAAAGAGATTAAATCTTTTGACATGTACATATTTCTTCACGTTTTGCATTCTAAAAAGATATTTTCATATAATGAGATCTGATCCCTCTCTGCTCTTGGTAGATCTATTGTTAAGATTGATCTATATTGGTTTATAAAATTCAATTTATTGTTAAATTTAAAAGACTTAAGTCAATTTTTTATTTTATTTTTAATTTAATATAAATTAAAAATTTAATATTTTAATAAAATTTAATTTATCACTAAAGTTATGAGATTTTCAAGCAATTTAAATTTAATATTTATAGCAACTCTTACCAATTTAAATTAGAAATTTCTCTCTCTAAAATATAGGGATCAAGAAATGTAAAATAAGGCTTGTGAAGTTCTTGGAGTTGGGGATTTGTTGTATTGGAAGTTCTCCCTTAAAGAGGCAAGTGAACTTTTTTTTCTAGTAATGAAGATATAGCATTTTGGTGCTATTTTGGTTTTTTATTTGCTATTATGGTTTAAATTTATATTTTTTAATAATAAATATGAGTTAATACAAAAATATTATTATATTAGATTTAACCTTTTGACAAATAATATATTTGATTATTTATTAATGAACAACTCAAAAAATATTATTTTTTCCACAATCACGAGATAGTCATTAAAATTCACGTTTTCACATTTCTCCTAACTAATATTACATCATGTTCACAATGATTCTACTTTGAATAATTTACTTATAAATACATAAAAATAGATATTTATTTTAGCCTTAGTCCAACCAGGCTATTTTTTTCCCCTGAAAATCATGAAAATTCTTGTAATATTTTGATAAATTCTGGCAGGGATTTTGAAAATCTAGTTAAAGTTGCTAAACTTCAAGATTCTGGGTGCCCTAGAAGTTTTTGATGGTGTTGAATCCATTGCCACCTTGAAAACCATGATTTAAAAACTGCTTCTGCAAGATTTGTTGAACCTTTTTTGCGTGGATTCTAGACAAAAGTGATTGTCCGGGCAATTCCTCTACCTCGGTAGACTTGTCCTTTATTTTACATAATCTAAATAGGAAAGAAAAATACATCGTCAAATCTATTTGAAATTCAAACAAATGCTTCTTAATCACCATCACATTATTTATCATTTAATTCTTAGCCATAAAATATTTATTAATTCAATTTTTATTTATAATTACAATTAGAAAGGAAAGTCAAAACTCTTCCATTATCCATGAAGAAAAAAAATTAAAACCTCTCATGCATCCATGTAAGACCATTTGTTTCTCTTATGGTACATAAAAAGATGTAATCAACATTTATACATGCATAAGACCTCCTTTTAGTTTACACAATGTTGCAAAAACTGGAATTTAAATATAGTAAACACGAGTTTACCTCTCATGTCAAGAATTTAATCTTATTTACTAATACACAATTTTTTTATTGTTAAAGTCCTCATAGATTTATCACTACATTATTTATATTGATTTTGATATAAACCTGAAGAAAAAACATGTGCACTGATTAATAAACCAATAAGTATCTAAATATAGAATAAATCTTCAATATTGTTTCCAAATTCCCTATTTTCTCATTTTGGTTATATTCTTCTCATTTTCCTATTTGAGAAGGATTGCCACCTTGAATACTTAATATCATAGATATTGTACACCATGTTTTAAAGTATTGCATTTATATTTCTGGAGATATGTTGCATAGTGATTATAAGGGAGGTTATTTTATTGTAGTTAGCCTTTTAGTACAGATATATGATTTTCCTTCTCCATTTCTATCACTTCGTGAGTTATTTTAGATTGATACTTGCAATGTCATTTGAGAAAGGAGATAATATGCGTATATTTAGATTGATATCTTAATAAAATATAGTTATAAATTGATAACTCATGCTTAGAATTACAATCTTTTGATTCATCCTTATGTTTATCTGAAACCTATAGAAGAAGTCTATTGTAAATTAGATTTAAATGCATTAAACAAATATGTTAAAATTTTATTTTTTGAATTATAAATTACATAATTGGAAATACTTAGTTTAAAGCGTAAAAATGTTTTCATTGCGGAAAAACATGTAAAAACGTTTGTAATCTTACCAATTATATAAAATGCCAATAAGACGAATAAAAAACAATATAATTAGAAAAATAAATAAAACAAAAACATACAACAATAGTATAAATGATGAAATAACACATGTACATATCACTCTTTATTGTCATCACCCTGATTATCTTCCTCACTTGGCATGATAACACGGTTGTTCTCAAAACTATGTTCTGATCTCGGGTCATGTCTTAATACGAACCACCAATCCCTATCCAACACATTTGGGTAGAAAAACACCTATTTGTAGTGTTGGGGAAAAACATAAGGCTCCCTAGATTCATGCCACATCTTTCTAGAGTTGATAGATATCAGCCCATTGTCGTGATTGTCCTTTACATTATTTTGATCAAAGGTGTCCCACCACTTGCACCTAAAAATAATATATTGGAAGAAAGAGAGGTCCACTTTAATGATCTCTTATATCTTTATGACGTAACCTAACGTCCCTTGTCTTAGGTTTTGATCGTGGTGGCTAGCACGACTAGATTGGTCAATTTCGACTTCCACTCCACAGTTTTGTGTCATGTGTCCATCATCAACATCCTCCATGTGAAAATGATGTCCATATGCTCACATTGATGGGAACAATTGCACCCAAAAAAAAAAAAAAAAAAAAAAAAAAGGTGAAAAAAAAAATCATAGTGTCATTTGTCTAATAACCCGAACATCATTAAAAATATAAAATATATATGTTACAATTCAAATGTGCATTGTGAAGTTAAAAATGTACAAAAAGAGATTATTATCGAGTTGTTTAACTCAATCTGTATGTTTAGAGCATCCTCTTCAACACGTGGGTAATGACCAGATGCATCATATTTCTCTCTACTTGATTAGAAACCCAATTGTAAGGGCATGTCATTGGCATGTTTTCTTTTAAATGATCAGGGTAAGGCACACTTCTACCATTCAACCATTTGAATTATTCCCTGCCACTGTCCCATTTCCTCCTCTTCTGCTTGCACAATGCGACCCACGATTGTGTCACTTCCATATTGCAAAGAATGAATTTGTTGATGGCTCCAATTTATGAATTTGCTGATGAAATCAAACCAACATATATAATATGTATGAGATCAAAATATGCATTTATATGAAGTTTAGTGTGAATAGTTACTATGTAGAAATTTGACAAATCATAAGTCACTTACTCTTTATCATGCGCCTCTTTCCATTCATTTGGAGAAGCTCAACTACTCTTTTGTCTTCATCTATTTCATAGTCCCAAATCACTACACCTGGTGTGTTTTTGATTTGCTTGATATACTCACCGACAAAATAGAAATACTTGTATGATATATATCCCTCTGCCACAGACCCCTCAGGTTTTGCCCATTTTCGAACAAAACCTTTCAATTTCTTCATTTACCTCTCTAATAAGAACATCCAATGACAAGAAACCACCTCAACTAATTCAACTTCATCTACTAGATGAATTAGAAGATGAGCCTGCAAGTCCATGAAACTCGTCGGGAGTTCCTTCTCAAACATACAAATAATCTCAACTATACATTTACGATACCATGGGATGTTATCCATATGAATCTCCTTTGATGTGATCCAACGTACAAATGCAAATAATTTAGATATGACATGTCATAATTCTTGGGGGAAGTCATGGTTCACACCCCCGTGCACGAACATAGGATAGTGACATTGCAAAGTAAATAGAAAATTATACAAAATTAATCATAAAATATCCCATTAAATAAAATAACAACAAATAATAAAATCATGTTTTTGACATACATACTCTTAGAAGGTTCAAATGGTCATGCCATTTCAACCTGGACTTATGGTCTTCCACACTGAAGCAATGTCGTAATGAAGACCCATATAAATAAGACACCCTCATACCCATTATAACTTCCTTTGCCAAAGAAAGAACATCTTTCCTTAAAATCCATGGTACATCACCTTCTTTGAAATACCTAGAGGGACCAACCTCTCCTTTAGTTTCTTGTATTGGTCTATGTTTATTTTTAGTTTTTGAAGAAATAATATCTCTCCTAACAACCACTGTGTCTCTTTATTTCGATGATATGTGCCTCCTTTTAGAAGATGAAACTTTTTTAAATATATGCATGGGATCTAGTAAGTGGGAATTCTTAAGATGCTCCCAATATGCGAGCTCATAAAAGACAAATTTCCTTTTCATCCCAATGGATAATTTCTCAACATAGGTGTCGAAGAATTCTAGATCATTGAAGATGGGCTCCCCATTTTAATCGAACATTTATGCAAACTCGTTCTCCTTCTCTCTCTCTCATATAATCTAAGCCATTCAGTTGCTGTCATTATTGTAGGCCTTTGGGTTCTCTCTGTTTTTCCATTGAAAGTAGATGTTTCTCTTCTGAAAGGGTGTTCTTCTGGGAGGAATACCCTGGAGCAGTCATACACGCCTTTCTTAGGTGGTCGGACCACCTAGTCTTCAGAGAAGGTCCATAACATTTACATCCATGATACCCTTTAGTTACAAGACCTATGAAATTATTGTATACAGAGCATGTTATCGATCATGAAGCTCAGAACAATTGCAATGAATTAAATTAATATGTGAAACAATATTGTTACATAAATAAACAGATCAATAAAAATGTAATTTACAAGAGCAAACTCCTAAGCCTGGATAATCATGTATGGTGTAAGCACATATGTCATACAATGTAAAACTTCTCTCTGTTGTGATGGGTCTTGACACAATGTACACATGTACCCCTTCCTATAATTCCTTCAATTCATATACCAATGGTAGTAAGTAGACATCCATATTCTTCACTTGTCTACCAGGGACTATAAGATCTAGCATAAGATGTTCATTCTTCATGAACAACCATGGGGGGATATTGTTATTGATCACTATTATAGGTCATACATAATAGTTGGTGTTTTGGAGGGAATATGGGTTGACACCATCCATGGTTATGCTGAGTCGTAGACTTCATACTTCATCTTGAATTTTTCAGACCATGTATCCTCTATATGCTTCATGGCTATTGAATTTGTTGGGATTCGCATAACTCCTGACTCACTTCTATGTGATGCATGTCATCCATGCAATATAGCTAATTCTTTGCGATGAAAAAACCTTCTAATCCTTGGGATTGTAGGCATGTGCCGCAATATTTTATGAGGAGGACCATGTGATTTACCCATTCCTTTGTATTTACGGTACCTATTATGCCCACATTTCATACATATCTCTTTGTCTTCATATTCTCCTCTGTATACGATATATACAATACAATCATTCAAAAATGCATGATATGATATGTACTCAACACCCAACATTTTCAACATTGTTTTTCCTCTTTGCAGCTACCTAAAAATACATTAGCACTTGGAAGAACCTTAGCTTTGAATAACCTATAGTTGGTGGGAAATATAATTTTACAATGTCAATATTTAATGTTCATAAAATCAACCATTTTTAATGTTGATTGTGTGACAAGATTTCTCAAAATATAAGGAACTTGATCGATCATGCAGGTCAATTACTTCAATATTGCAAAGAAACATGCATTTGATATGCCAAACTTTTCTTTCAAGTTGTACAGTAACATTGTTGTCCCCAACTAAGTAGACTTTGACTTGCTGCTAGGTCCAAAGAGAGGGGTGGTGGAAGTAGATTTCAGGCTTTTGAATAAGGTATCGGTGATATGAGCATCATCCCCTAGCTCATCATTTTGGAATGCATCTAACAACATTTCCTCTGTGGCAATTGTATCCCATAAGTAATCATTCATACCAAAATCTATTTGATTTCCTCCATTGTCAACTTGTGATTAAGAAGTACTATTGTTGTATTCATTCCTAATTGGTGAATATGGACATAGTGGGAATTGAATATGTGGTTGATTCAACCATTCTTTGTATGAGTCCTCTCCAAATCTTGCTCTTAATGCAACCTTCTCTCGATTTGACATTGTAGTGGGGTTCACCGGAAGATGGTATGTGGGTCACTCATCATCAATAGAATATTAATTTCAAAAAATGTTAAACATTAGCACATCAATGATATTAGTAAGCACATTAATGCAATTGGTTTGTTGAAATTACTATATACCAAGCAATTATTACCATCATTGGTCCAAGATTACAGTTGGATGATGCCATGTTCCAATTGACAGGGCAAAGCGGCTCTCCATTTTCATCTACCAACTGCTTGCGATATGTTGCTCCTGATAAGAGATTCAAACGTTTTTGAAATGGAGGAATATTTTTTGCAGATAAACTCAATTCCAATCTGCAAATTTGGATATATTTTTATTCAAATTGAAATGGAATAATAAGAAAAAATCAATTAGGTAATCAAAATATAAATAAAATTTGAACTTACTAGAGATGGAAGGGAGAGCTTCGCGAAGGACTTTGTGTAATATGGAATGAGCTGGAATTTGAAGAATTGACCATTTGATATTATGATATTTTCTCTCTGCATTTGAGCAAAATCAGAAATAAAATTTTGTGTACATACCTATAATTAATTTTGAGAACCATATAACCACAATTTGGATTTCAATATAGTTTTCAAACTATTTTTCAAGAATAAGGTGACTTTAAGCGGAAAATGTATACTATGAACTATTGTAACTCATGTGGATGCATCCTAAAGGATAATTTGAGATGAATATGCCATTTTATGTGAAAATAAAATTGTTGGTTTTGGAGTCATTAACATTCAAATATGAAAGAATTTCATAAAATAAGAAACTGAAATCACATAGCAAGAAACACATGTAATTTACGTGGTAAAACCTTGCAGTGTGTCAAGGAAACCTCCACAGGGCAAGGGATTGGAAATATTATTGCTCAAGAATTTTTCTCCAAGTTACAATGAACCTCTATAAATATGAGCTATTTCGTTACATAAGTTCCTTTTGTTATAAAGTTGACTGAACGATAAACTACATTTTCCCATATAATTATTATCTACATTAGTTGTTGTCATCTTGTTAACAATATCCACCTTGACAACAATTTTCCTAATCCCTTTCCCATGCCCATTCATATCATCTTCTTCAACCCAAGAGAAGCCAAACACCATCACAACTTCTCTACTGAAACTAGCTTCGTGATTATGTTTGCATGATTCTCCTGTGTATGGACCTTCTTAAGAGCTACTTTACATCATCAATTACGTGTCTTACAAATGGTACCTTACATCAATGTGCTTAGTCTTGCTGTGATAAGTTGGATTTGTAGCCAAATGAATAACACTCTGACTATCACAGAATACATTGACTTTCTTCCTCCGTCGTTCTAATCTCATCATTGAGTAGACCTTTCAACTAGATTGTCTCTTTACAGGCATCTGAAGCAGCTATATACTCTACTTTAGTAGTGGACAAAGCAACAATTTCTTGAAGCTTTGACATCTAGCTAATTTCTCCACCTACAAGAGTAAAGACATATCTCCTCTTGTACAAATCACCTGCATAATCAACATCCACATATAAGAAGACTGAACCTTCACTACCATTAAATATGATGCAATGGTCACTTGTGCCTCTCAAATACCGAAGCATCCATTTCACTGCTCGCCCATGTTCTTCTCCTGGATTTGTCATGAACCTACTGACAACTCTAACTGCATGTGAAATGTCAGGTCTTGTATATACCATCGCATACATTAAGTGTATGTACCACATTTTCATATGGTACATGAGACATATACTTCTTTTCTTCATCAATTCTAGGACTCAAAATCAAAGAAATCTTAAAATGGGAATCTAATGGAACATTAATGGGTTTCACATTGTTCATACCAAACTTTTCAAGTACTTTCTCCACATACTTCTACTGTGATAAAAAAGCTTTCCATTTTTTCTGTCTCTGTGTATCTCCATGCCAAATATATGTTTTTCCCCTCCAAGATCCTTCATATCAAATGTCCTATAGAGGTGAACCTTTAACCTGTTGATCTATTCCATGCTTTTGCTCGCAATAAACATATCATCAACATACAAGACCAAGATAATGAATATACCATTGAAACTTTTAAAGTACACACAATGATCATACTCACTTCTAGTAAAGTTATGGCTCACCGTGAAGGAGTCAAACTTCTTGTACCATTGCCTGAGAAACTGCCTCAAGCCATACAATGATTTCATGATCTTGCAAACTAATATTTTGTTGCGACCTTGTACAAAACCTTCTAGTTGTTCCATATAGTTTTGTTCATCCAAATCTCCATGAAGAAAAGCTATTTTAACATCTAATTTTTCTAACTCAAGATCAAATAATGCACTTAATGCTAACACATTACAAATAGAAACAAGTTTTACGACTGGTGAAAAAACCTCATGAAAGTCAATATGTTCAAGCTGAGAATACCCTTTTGTTACTAGCCTCGCCCTATACCTTTCGATACTTCCACCAACATTTCACTTCAATTTGAACACCCATTTGCATCTGGCAACACTTCTCCCTTAAGGAAGTTCTACAAGATCCCAGGTTTTGTTCTTGGCTAGGAATCCATTTCTTCGTCCATAACCCTTTTCCACTTTTTGCTATCCACATCATCCACTACTTCATGTTAACAAGAATTCCCCATCTTCAGTAATCAATTTAATAGATGAAGCAAAATCTTCATAACTTTTTGGTGTTCTTCTCTCCCTTATAGACCTCCTTAGAATGATTGGTTGTTGAATTGGTTCCTAAACTTCTACAATTTCCTTTGAATCTTCTTCACCTTTTTCTTCAGAAGTCTCTCCTTCCTTTTGACTTTTTGAAAAAGGTTTAGCCTCCAAGTGAATTTGTTGATTCGGTGATACCTATTCCTATTCAACTTTTTCAACATCTAATTTTAAAAGAGAGGATTCATCAAATGTTACATCTCTACTAATGACTACTTTTTGTGAAGAAGGATCCCACAACCTGCATCCTTTCACTGCATAGTCATACCCAACAAAGACATAATATTTTTCTTTTGGGTTTAGCTTTGAACACCGATTCTTTGGAATAAGAGCATAGGAATCACAACCAAACATTATTAAATGTGAATAATCACAAGACTGACCCAACTAAACTTCTTCAGGAATTTTACAATTAATGGTAATTGAAGGTGATCTATTTACTAAATAACAAGCAGTAGATACTACTTCTGCCCACAACTCCTTTTGCAGGTTAGCATTGTTGATCATGATTATGGCTCTTTCTGTAAGAGTCTGATTCATACGTTCAGCAACACCATTTTGCTAAGGAGTATAGAAAACAATTTTATGTCTAACAATCCCTTCATCCTTGTAATATTGTTCAAATTCTAAGGAAGTAAATTCACCTCCATTGTCAATTCTTAAACATTTGATAGATTTTCTTGTTTTCTTTTCCACCATAGGTTTAAATTGTTTAAAAACATTAAATATATCATCTTTTCTTTTCAACACATAGACCCAGACTCTCCTGGAGAAATCATCAATAAATGTTACGAAGTATAATTCACCTCCATAAGGTATAGTAGGAGATGGTCCCCAAAGATCAGAATAAATACAGTCCAAAATTTCTTTACTATTACGACTTCTAGTTTTAAATTTTTGTTTACACTATTTTCCATATACACAATGTTTACAACAACCTAACCTCAAGGATTTCAAATTAGGAAGAAATTTGTGATTCATCAGTACCTGAAGACCCTTCTCGCTCATGTGACTCAGCCGCTGATGCCATAGGCGAGTATCTTCTTCTGCCTTCTCAGATACAATCCCTACTTCACTGACCTGAGTACTTCCTTTGAGTCTGTAAAGGTTTATGATCTTCTTTGCCTTCATAACAACCAAAGCACCCTTTGAAACTTTTGTCACTCCATTTTTACCTATAAACTTGTAACATTCTGAGTCCAATACTCCCAAAGAAGTCAAATTCTTTCTCAACTCAGGTAAATGTCTAACACCAGCCAATTTTCTAACTGTATCATCATACATTTTGATTTTGGCATTTCCCATCCCATAATTCTGACAAGATACATTATTTCCCATAAACACAAAACTACCATTCACAACTTCATATGAAGTGAACCAATTTCTGTGCAGACTCATGTGATGTGAAGGTCCAGAATCTAACAACCAATTTTCATAATTCTGAGGGACACTGAAAACTGGTAAAGCTTCATCTATCATACCTAATTCAATAGATAAAACCTCATCAACCATACCTGAATCAGCTTGATTTACTTCCTTCTTTTGGTTTTCAACAGACTCCTTTCGTTTCCAACAGTCTTTCTTGAGGTGTCCTATTTTGTTGCAGTACTAACATTTGGCTTTACACTTCTTGCCTTTTGATTTTCATCTGGAAGAACTTCTTACTTTCTCCCCTCTTTCCTTGGACCAACCTCTGTCTACCATGGCTTCTAGTGCGAAAGTTTCAATGTTGGACTTTCTCCTTACTTCTTTAGATAACAGAGCTCCCGCCACTAAATCAAATTCCAAAGATTCGATTGTGCTCAAACTAATAGAAGTCACAAAGTAATCCCAAGACTCAGGCAAGGAACACAACAAGGTAATAGATTTATCTTCTTCCTGAAATTTAACTTCCATTTATGGTAATTGGAAAATAAGTGTATTAAAAATATTTAAGTGTTCTACAATTTTAGTACCCTCCTTCATCCGAAGGCTATACAGTTGCCTCTTCAAATAAATTCTATTGGTTAAAGATTTGGTCGTATACAATGTTCCCAATTTTACCCACAAACCTGATGTTGAGGTTTCTTCAACAATGTTGAAGAGAAATTCATCTGCCAAGCAAAACCTGATAGTATTGAGAGCTCGGGCATCCAAGTCCTCCCAATCCAAATCTTTCATGCCAACATGTTTCTTTTTAACCCCATTTAATGCTTTGTGCAACCCTTGTTACACCAACAAGTTCCTTACCTTCAGTTTCCATAATGCAAAATTATTCTTGTAGGTGAATTTATCCACCTCAAACTTAGCATTAGGCATCTTAGCCATTTCTTCCTACACAGGCACCTTTAATTTTTTTTTGTATTAATGACTGGGTTCCTTAGAAAACAATATGCCAGTTTCCTTTTATCCTTCACTGGGGTTTCTTTTGATTTCTTCTCTTAGCTAGGGTTTTCAATAGCTTGGTTAGTGTTTTATATAGCCTCTTGTTGTTGTTGTTGTTGTTGTTGTTTTTGTTGTTTTTTAAATTCAAATAACTTTCTTCTTAAAAAAAGCTTATTCCCCTTCCTTTTTGCAGAAATTCAAACTCAGAATTTTTCCTTTAGAAACCCTACTTCAATTTCACTATTTTGTTCACTCAAAAATAATTCTTCAAAAATGTTTCTTCAAACAGTACTAAAATACCTGTTAAATCTACTTCCTTTAGTGATTACTACAGATTGTTTCCCAATTGTATCATTAAAAAACTTTTTCTTGATGTGGCCCTGACTCGCTTCCTTCGGCAATCCCCTTTTCATGGATGCGACATATTTCTTTTCTTACAGCTCAACTCATTATTTGGAGGTGACTCTGTATTTTAGTTAGCGGCAATAGCTCAGGAATGTGGTTGTCTCGTAAAACTCAGCAAGTAACTTCAAATTACAGAATATAGAAGTTAGGATGGCTTCATATAGGGCTATGCTTTTGGCTGCTCCTTCTGTTAACTACATGGTCTCTCTTTGTAGCGTCACTCTCTGCCTAATGTAGAGCAGTTTCTCCATGCCCAGATAGGCTCAAAAAGGTGGTGGCGGCATAACTGCTTTCGACTTCAATGAGGCTTCCTCTTCAAATGACGGCTTAAAAAAAATACACGACTCTTCTTTTGACTTCGACCAATTTGACTGACATGTGACCACTGCTTCCTCTTCTACTACATTAGGGTCTGCACACACAACTCGTGGTGGTAGGGCTTCAACAAAACTGGTGACTCAAGTGAAAAACTTATTACAACCCTCATACCTTCGCTCTAATACCAATTGTTAGTTTTGGAGTCATTAACATTCAAATTCGAAAGAATTTCCTAAGAAACTGAAATCACATAGCAAGAAACACAAGAAATTTACATGGTAAAACCTTGACATTGTGTCAAGGAAACCTTCACGGTGCAAGGGATTGGAAACATTATTGCTCAAGAATGTTTCTCCAAGTTACAATGAAACTCTTGGGAAATCACCAATAAATATGAGCTATTTCATTACATAAATTCCTTTCGTTATAAAATTGACTGAACGGTAACTAGATTTTCCCAAACAATTATTATTTACATTAATTGTTGTCATATTTTTTAACAAAAAAATCAAATAGATTTTAAACCCTTTTGGTTCTCTTATCAAGATTTACCACACTGATACATTTACATAATAACTGCAACGGTTTCGGGTTTTCGAAAATAAACAAAATATTTTATTGTATCGGTGCTCTTTTAAAAATAATACTGGTGCATTGAAATAAAACAACACTGATGCACACCTGTTTCCGAGATTTCTAAAATAAAAAGGAATTCTACCTTGTTGGTGCTCTTATAACAATTACAACACTGATGCATTTAAATACAAACCACACCATTGCGTTAAAATGTTAACCGTGTCATTTTGAGATTTCGAAAAAAAAAGAAAGAATTCTATCATTTCAGTTCGTTTAAAAAAATTGGCTCCCTTGTAATTTATTGTAGTCGGTATCCTTTACTTGTAAACACATCGGTTCTCTTTACTATCGAATGCACCAATGTTCGGACTAAGTAAAAAAAACGCAAATTTTTTCTCAAATTAAAAAATGTGTGACAATTAATTTTTCGAAATCTAATTTCACAAATTCTTATAAATAGTAATAACTTATTCATTATTTCATTAGTTTTTCCAAAATTTTGAGGGAGAGATTTGCAGGAGAGACATACTAGGAGCACTGTGCAGCAGCGGAATAATTTGGAGCAGCAAAACTATTCAGAATATTAGAAATTGAAAGGTATGGTGATTCACTCAAAATCCTGGATTGTAAAAAATTTAAAATTTATTGTTGATTTTATTAATAATTTTTTTTACAATTTCTGTTAGGGTTTAATTAAAAGAGAGATCATTGGAAAAAGAGACATTCTGTGAGAGCTATGGAGCATCAGAATATTTTGGAACCACATAAAGATCATAATTTGTAAGGTATGGTGATTCACTAAAAACCCTACATAACAAAAAAAATTAATTTTACTGTTAAATTTTTTTACAATTTCTGTTAGATTTATTCAAAATTCACACACAAAAAAAACCTTGCATAATAAAAAATTTATTATTGATTTTACTAGTAAAATTTTTAAAAATATCTGTTCCTATTTAAATTTAATTGAAATTCTAAAAAAAAAACAGTACTTACCTTAAACCCTTGCTTTTGCTTATGCCACTGCAAAATTTCACTTTTAGGGTTTAACTCCCTCTACCACTTCACAATTAGGGTTTTCATTTTAGGTATTTTAGATTTAATGGGTTTGTGTACTTACTATATATAGGCATTTGACATGTAAGTAGTGGGATCACTTATTGAATTAGATTCAAACCCTATCGACCCTTTCTGTTTTTTTTTTAAAGACATCTATTTCATGGTGCACCTTGTGTAATTTGACGCACTAGTGTTAGCGGAGCATATATCACACTAAATCATGTTGGCCCTATCCATTTTTACAAAATAGGGTCTGTTTATTAGTGCACCCTGTGTCATATAACGCTCCAAATCACCTCTGCCAAATAACACCATTAAATGACTTGTACTTAATTTTTTATGTGTTCATTTTCTATTGTGATGGTGGTGCTTTTATTGTCACAAATCACATCGTCATAATTTGTTGAAAAAGAAATATTGGCGGAAAAGGCTGAAGCCTCATGCTTCCTCAGGTATTCTCACTCTCATTTTCATTAAAATAATTGAATATAGTGTTACAAATAAATAGATGAGAGAAAATGTTCTCAAGATAGTGCATGCTATCTTAGACACCTTTGGTTGAGATAATTTCTCCTTTGGTTGAGATAATTTCTCACCAAACACACACCAATATAGGAGTTACCTAAACTAACTCCTATCTTAGAGGAACAACCCAAGAGTTAGGCACAAATTCCTAACTTGGAATATTTAATTTATTTATTTATTTTTGGATTTATTATTGTTTTGTGAGAGAGGCTAACATTCCCCCTCCTCAATGATAAATCCAAAATAAGAACGAGGAACCATCTTCCAAGTTCTCATGTTGATCCTCAAAAACATTGCCTGAAAAAACAGCCAAAACTGGATGCTGGAAAAACCTCAAATCTGAGAGAACATGAATCAGCTACATGCCTGATTCATCTCTGAATGTCGCTTGACAACTCCATCATGTGCCAAGCCGCAAAAGGATCCAACTGTCCTTTGCTTGAAACAGCATCCGGTGTCCACAGACACAATTTGATGAATGCCCACTAGCGTATTTGTTGATGATGATCGCCCATTGGCTGAAGATGTCGAAAAATAACTCAATGTTGCTTTTGCTATGATGAAAGTTGCTCACTGTTGCTTTGGCTATCAATCGCCCACTTGCGAATTTTCTGATGCTCACTGTTGATGAAAAGTGCCCACTGGCTGATGAAGATGCCCACTAGCTTCTTGTTAAGATATGGTATGTCCTATGCTTATAACAGTTTACTTCTTTTTCTTATTATATTCCATAGATTAGCAATCATATGTACATAAAGTAAAGTGCAGATAGAACATTAAATGATCAACAGAAAACAAGCCAAGACAAGAGACACAAGATGTGGCGGCTAGTCAGGGACAAACCCCACAATGTGTGGGGAAACCCTTTGATCAAATCTTTTTTTATCTTCAATAATTAAGCAGAGACAAATAGTACAATAAATCTGATTTATATCAGCAGTAGCAAACCCTAAATCAGCAGCATCAGCATGAGCAGCTTCATCATCAAACTAGGGCAGACGATATCTCACAAACCAATCGTCGGATCGGCATGATTCCACCAACAGAAGTTGCGGCTTCTAGAGGAGGCTCAAATGAACCTACAGTGTAGTTCAGATGAGGAGATATTCTAGTCCACGAAGGTCAAACTTTACTTCTCCAGTTGCAGCTTCAGTTTCAACAGCTTCCTTCAAACTAGGGCAGTTGATATCTTGCAAACCGTTCGTCGGATTGACTTGATTCCACCACCAAAAGTTGTGGCTTTCAAAGGAGGTTCAGCTAAACCTAGAATGTAGTTTAGATGAGGAGATCTTCTAGTCCACATAGGTCAAACTTTACTTCTGCAGTTGCAGCTTCAGTGTCAATAGCTTCCTTCAAACTAGGGCAGTCGATATCTTGCAAACCGTCTGTCGGATTGACTTGATTACACCACCAAAAGTTGCGGCTTTCAGAGGAGATCCAGATGGACCTACAACGCAGTTCTAAGGAGGAGATCTGATGGTAAACGCTAGTCAAACTTTGGATCTGCAGTTGCAGCTTCAGGTTCAACAGCTTTCGGCTTCGCATGTGTGAGAGAGAGACCCTTTTATGCGCAGTAGATAAGAGACTCTTTTCTGCGCCATAGAGAGAGAGAGATGTGATGAGATGAGTGAGACCAAATGAGGAAAAGTCCTCCTATATTTATACACAACGTTGGTGTTTGAATAGATGCGACTATAGGGCTTCTGAGCCTACATGAGTTGTAGGTCAACTTGATAATAATTCCATAATCAAAATAAATTCATATCTCCATGAATACTTATCGGAATCGGATGATCTTTATATCAATCCTACACCTCTCGATGAGAGGAATATAATAAAGATATTATCAACCATGAATAAGATGACCCACATGAATTTTTTCCCTCGTTGTCAATTTTAACACTCCCTCTCAACTAGTGAGAACTTCATCTGCAATCTGTCTATGGGTCATTATTATTCATCCATCAAATGCACTGCATTGTACAACCTGACCCTTGCCCTTCTCTACTCTATTCTTCCTGTTCTGTTTTGTCTTGTTCTGCCCTGAACTGATCTGTATTGTTCTGCTCTGTTCTGCTCTACTCTTGTATTGTTTTGTTCTGCTCTGCTTTTGTCCGAATTATGAAGAAGAAGAAATGATCGAGGATGTATCATACTGACTCAAAGTCAGTCTCAGAGTATGTACCACTGGTCGCAGACTAGTCTCAACCAACCCGAAGTCAGTGTCATAGTGAGTACAACTCCACTGGTCCCAGACAAGTATCATCCTCCACTGACTCAAAGTTAGTCTTAGAGTGCATACCGCTAGTCCCAGACTAGTCTCAACTGACCCAAAATCAGCTTCATAGTAACTACCACTCCTACCACTGGTTCCAGACTAGTATCGCAATCTCAGAGAGTGTACCACTAGTCCCAGACCAGTCTCAACTGACTTGAAGTCAGCGTCATAGTATGTACCACTCTCATTGGTCCCAGACCAGTACTGCACTGAGACGAAGTCAGTCTCAGAGTATGTACCACTGGTCCCAGACCAGTCTTAATCGACCCAAAGTTAGTGTCATAGTATGGTACAACTCCTACCACTGGTCCCAGACTAGTATCATTGATCCCAGATCAATGGAGGTCATCCTAGCATAGGGAGTACAGTAGATACAACAATGCGTCCATCGGTACTACTATGGTCCCTGACTTCATTTCCCTGCTCATTGATCAGATGAGAGGTACTTCCCATGAGTCCCAGACTACATGGGTATGATGCCTCGATAGGAGAACTAATCAATCCTGTCCTCACAGGA